>LGAG01000393.1:126307-147042 GCA_001278395.1 Lerema accius
GCGGGCTCGTCCCGGTCGAGCGGCACGTCCTGCGGCCGCAGCAGCCGGAGCTGCATCTCGTGGCTGGTGGGGTTGGTCAGCTTGAGCAGCAGCGCCGTGGTGCAGCCCGCGCGCACCGGCTCGAACGAGATTATCTTCACCTCCGGCACGTGGTAGCTGGAAACATGTGTCATTATTACTACCTTGAAGTGGATATAGTCAGGTCGGGTCCGTGGACCGCTAGGGGCTTCATCGACGTTTTCAATTAAAAGTCGAATTTATTAATTAATTCGTCTTAGGAAAGATAAAAAAATTAGTTACATAAAATTCTCATAAAACGCATATCACAAAATTAGTTACGTATTGATTATTTACTACAGGATGTGGACAATCTTAAAATTATTTGTTGATAATAAAACTAACATGTTATTTATTAATTTTATTGCGGCTTATTTAAGTTACTTTATGGGTTTCAACCGAGACCCAAGCGAGAATGTACGAGCTATCTTGAGATAGTCTTACCCTGTCAATAAACTATCAACATCGACATATCGACAGATGACACTCACTAGGCAAGCAGCTCGATCTTGAACTTGACAGAGCCGGGATTGTACTCGGGCTTGGTGAGGTTGTGGTCGCAGGCGCGGCACCGCTGCGACCGCTTCACACTGAGCGGGCGCGCGCGCGGCGCCAGCCGGGACACACACACCGGCTGCCACTCCGGCGACGCTAGCCGCTGCGGCATCGTTGTTACTGGGGAATGTGACAGGTGACAGTTGACAGGTGACAGTTGAAAGTGACAGATGACAGTGTAGGTGACGTTGACTGTACAGTCTCTAGCCAAATGCCCTTTACTTCGAACGCTCACCCCAAACGCTATCTAAAAATGAATGGGAATGACATTTTTCTCATTACATTTATAACTACAGTTTTACTTTTACAAATTCTTTGGCCCCAAAATAAAGGTTGTCGCTCGCTACCTTTTGCAAATTTTCACCAGCACCTCAGATCGGCTGGAAGAAAATAACACTAGGCATTAAGCCCGCCTTTTGTATATTCTTTCAAAGTTTATGCAATAAAGTTTTTAAATGAATAAATAAAAAATGGCGTCGTCGTATTAATTAGCTGGCAACACATTTGGCTCACTGTCATGTATAAGCATATAAGCTACCTACATTGTTCTTTATTAAATCATAATAATGCTAACTTATTGTGGGTACATTGATTATGTTTTGACATCTTTGTTACTGACTAGCTCCTTAGCTGAATAAAGCGTTCTTACGTGATATATTGTTTTAATATGATATTACAACATAATACTCACCTTCAGAATTACTGATGTCAAAAGGTTCTAATAAATTATATCCATAAAGCGTACTAACTCTGTTTCAAGTTGACGTCCTTAGTATAGTAATCCTCAGAGAGTTCCTCCACCTCTTCACTGGCTTCGCTGGGAACAAAGTTGGCGATGGTGGAGGACGAGCTCTCACTGGACGGCAGCCCCGCTATGTTGCGAGCCATCGCACCTGTCAGACCTGTCTTGTCCTGAAAATATACAAGAGTAGGATTCATTATGAGTGTATATAATGTGAAGACAATAAAAGCAAAAATTGTGTTAGATATAATTAGATAAATAATAAGAAAGTAATATATTTTTTTAGGTCTATAATTCAAATGTACTAAAATTACGTAACTCAAGAAAGACAAGCAAACTCAACTACATAAAGTTCAATAGATTTTATTATTATTTATCTCTGGAGTGCCCTGCTTCTTGTATGTTCTAACTGGTAACACTTTTACAGCAGTAACAAAAAATACAATTTAACCATGGAATATACAGTAACACAGGACTATAACTATGTTCTTAACTGAACTACGAAATACAAAGTAACTAGCATTGTAAATAGGCAAATTCCTTTACATATTTAAACGGTACTCACAGTAAGAGTGATGTATTTCCCCCGGATGGGGAACTTCTTCCTCTCGCGGTCCAGCCGCTCTTGCTTCTCCTGATGCGCGATGGCCTTGTAGTACTCCAGCAGCTGGCTTATCCGAGCTGCGTGAGGATTCGTCCTCTCCGGCCAACCGCCTGAAGCTGTTAAACAAAATTAACTTTACGATTAACGAATATGAAGGTTCAGAGAACTTTAATTATCTTAACGAATGTTTTTTTAACGGTAATTCAACTGTGGCAATAATAACCCTAATTTATAAGATAACAAAAATCGCAATTTTATTCTATAAATATGTACCGTCGTTACGAAACACCGAATAACATGTTACGCGTGCCACCGCACGAATACTTATTATTATTATTTGTATGACAATAATTATGATTATTTGCAGTCTTCTTCATAATTGAAACAAAAAATCAGGTCAATGCTTATTTTTGGTGAACATGAAATTTCCACTTAGTGCCTGAAATAAATGAGTTGCAATCTTTAGGACGTACGCAGAAGGTCACCGAAGCGAACCAAGGGCGGGTCACTAGTTAAGATAATTCGTATCTAGTGTGAATGTTATGTAACAGCCGTGTTTGCGGTCGACAAGCGACCACAAGCTAGCAGGCGCCTTCACACCTCCGTATACCAATTACATTGATATTCCGTATCACAAGACAATTAATACAAGGACCTATAAGTTTATAGTCATGTATAATGTGGTAAATATATCTGCGCACATAGTGTCACTACAACACATCTGTAGTTTCATCTTTCTTTTGTATTTAACTGAGAATATAGTAAGCATACTCTTGTCACACTGCTCTAGTGCGGTTTGGGGGAGGGCTTAGTGGACAACCCAAGTGTCGGAAATTTTTATGCCACCCAAAGGCCTCCAACATGGCTAACAATTGTCACCTAACGGCAATAACGGGGACCGACCGGCTTAACTTGCTCTTTTGAAGCACAGAAATGCTCAAGTTAGTTTTGCCGTTAGCGAGCACCCATCCACTTACCAACTGCGTCAGCAATTGCTCAACTTTTGTCGATTTCATAGGATAGTCACAAGTGGCCAGTCTGCTAATTGCTAGTACCACAATGCTGTATAAAATATATCTATGTAACTCACCTACAGGCTGATCAGGAATGCCTACATCTCTGGAAGTCCACCTGCAGTTGAAGCAGGACAAGTAGTACATCTTCTTTCCCTGTTTATTCTCCACCTTAGCATCACCGGCTCCAGGGTCCGGCCGAGGCTGGGTGAGGGTGGCTCGCGTGGACAATGTGTGGAAGCAGCTTGGACAGTCGAAGCAACTACTGCATCTGTTCTTCTTCAGCCGGGCTTCAGATGACGGCATGTTCTCCAAACAGTTTGCACAGTAGTGGGAATCAACCTGAATTCAAATTTCAAATCATTTACTCACTTAGGTATAGGACAATATAACTTTACTTTTGAGACAGTTCTTTAACATTGAGCAGTAAGAAAAAAAAATTGGATTTTAAAGATGAGGCTCCGTATGGGTTAGTGTTATATTTAATGCTTAATGGCTTAGTGCTGTAAATATAGCACTAACATTCATGTGGTTAACATAGAAACTGCATTAATGAATTCTTATGTACCAAATTATTGCATGATGTCATTTGCCATCAACAATAGTATTAAAAATTGAGGCATCCTACAGTCAACACATGGCTGCACTGCTTTTATCAATAAAATAACTATAGCTTTAAGAAGTTAATAAAGCCCAGGCGTAGATGTGTTCACATTGGCTATTAAACGAGCAAGTAAACCACATGATGGAAAAGAACCATTGGGTTTGTTTGTTCTTATTACTAATGAATGAACCTAGGTGGGCACGAGTTAGAATATATAAATAAATGTTTTGAATTGGGTAATAGACTGTGAACATTTATACAAATCGTACGGTTACATTGTGAACCGTACCGCCTTTTACATACGAGCATTGTATATAGGCGGCACCGTGAATAACAATGAGATATCAACTGTATTGACCTCAATAATAGTTCCACTCAATGTAAATTTTTAGCTTTTAGATAATTTAAGGTTAGTGAAATATATAAGGACCTCAAATAGGCTTATTACTATTAAGTAAACCGAAATATAATCCAAGAAAGTTTTACCTCATGACAGATGCAGAAACCGCAGCGTATTTTTAAGCAATGACGACAGAAATACAAACTAGTTATAGGTTTCAATTGTCCACAAGAGCAAACATATTTTACGTAGTCCGGTTGAGTCAGGTAAGCCATAGCTATCGAATATTAACACTATTATTTTATAAAAAGCGATTTAAAAGCTGAGGTGAGTCAAACGCAAACCAACTTCCAACTTTTATTAGCAAATGCTGTCAATGTCAATTCAATTGTCAAACCGTGAAACTTTTGAAGGTGGCGACGGCGACTCCACTTGACAATGACAATTGAGACAGCTTGATTATTTGACATTTGAGAATGGCACATGACATGACAGCGCATATTTTATTGGCAGATTATATAAATTGCATCTTCTTTGCAATCTATGGTACAAGGTACTCTGTGTCGATAATTAAAGGAGGAAAGCATCCCGGCTCCCGGCTATGATTGAGTCTCAAACTAAAAGCAATCTAGATAAAACGAAAAACTGCTGTAAATAGTGTTGTGCCCGAGGCGACTACATTATACTCGACATGTCGTCGGATATAGACTGTAAACGATAATTCCGGAAGTATTGCTCGTAGGTATGTGTAATTTACGGTAACGCATCTTACATTATCATCCTAGGTAGGTACCTAAAAAACTTGCAATGAGTCCTAAGAATAGTTACGTCAAGTCGTAACTTATTTTGTTATTACTGCACCAATAGAATAAATACTTAATAGTTGGGTACAAGAGTACCACGCTTTGAGTGTCCCGTAGGTAGGTACATACTCTTAGGCATTCGCGGTCGTACCCCAAATAGTTGTCGGACCTGATTCCATTAGATTAAGCTCTTGGAGCCCTGGAAAATATCGAGGGGAATTCCCACGACATAACCCAAGCCGTTATGGTCTTGAAACATTTAGCCCACGAAAAAGGTATTTAATATTATTTAAGCGTTGCCGTTGTGTTGTGCAAATTGGTCACGGATTGCGTGGACGACGGTTCGCAAATCGCGCATCACGCATGACCTGTTAGTGATCCAAGCGAAATGAGTGCTCAGAGTCTTCAATCGCACACAAGGTCGTGGAGGGAATTTAAATGGTCGTGGCTTTGGCTCGGTTCTTTTTAAGGTATGTCAGCAGGAACCTGTGAACGACAGCTTTCTAATGGCGTAATCTATTGCGAAACTGATCGAAGGATCCACTTATGTCACCCGTTTTAATTACTCAGCACACTTTTGATTCAAGTTTACACGTCGCGGAGATTGATGTGGGAGTGTGATCGTTGGCTGGGCCAACAGCGACGCGAACGCGACGACGGAATGCCGCGAAAATTGCCGCGGCTGCGGAAACTACTGTTAATTTGTTTCATATTGATTCGTTTACGTTAACCTGTTATTATATGTTTGAGGAACAAACTCACTTGTCAGTTGTGTTTGCGTAAAAAGTAACTTACTTAACTCCGAATTTCGCGTAATAGGTCTGTACAATTGGTACCTAGTCGTATTTCAAGATTAGGTTTTAATCTATTCCAAAAACTAAGTCCTAAGCGGAACAAAAATCTTCACCGTGTAAAGCTGCTACATAAATATAATGTTTTATGTAAAATATTTAACTTATTTTTCCTCTAGTCAACATTAAAAAATCAATAAAAGTTCGGCTCTGTTTAAGATGGTTCATGGTTAATTAAATTGATGTAACATTCAGTTTTTTTTCTACCTATTGTAAATGAACTACTTAATTAAGAAAGTTAACAAATCAATAACGATGTGTAAACATAATCTTCCAATGTATTAGATGTCCGCAGTTCGTCACATAACCATGTACTTTACTTGCTCGAATATTTAAATACATTCGGAGACGAAAACGTTTTTCGTGTTAATACTACCCACGCTTTCTCTTGTTCTCAAACACAATTTATGTAACGCTTAATTATATTAATACCTATAGCCTGTATTTATCCATACCCATGTAATGTTTGGGCTTTAGTTCCTTGTAAACTCATTTCCTAAGAGGTCGAAACGACCTCTACAGCTCCTATCGTCTATTTTCATCTTTCAAAGTTCTTCGCCGAGATCAAAATGATGATAATGTTGTACTGAATCTAAAGATAAGTTAAAAAAAAACGAATTCTACAGATCCTAATAATGAACGTATTCTAGAGAAAAGTATGGTGAACTATGGTGAGTTAGTCGCACAGAGTAGCTAAGTAAATAGGCAGGTACTTACTATTTTGGAAGGTGTTATCTGTAATGTTTGCCTGGAGGCGCATTCGTCAGGAGTGCATACGCGCTTGGGAACCACTTGACACGTCCAAGTCACGGGTCAAGCGAGTTACCGTACCTACTTCCGGTTAGTTACGGAATTCTTTTCAATTCGACACTCCAACGCGATGAAATCACAGAAAGTCTGACCTGCCAGTGTGTGAGGCGTCTTTTGTCGAATTGTTTTTTAATTGGCTTTTGGAGATGGACATCAGTAAAACTTACTAAATCATCTTTTTACTAAAGTCTATCTAAGTATGGAGTAACTTTTTTTGTTTAAAAGTTAATCCTAGAATTAGCTATTTCGAGCATCAATTTAGACAATCCGGGTTTGTATTTAGAGATTTTTAATAATAGGTCTGCTAGTTGACCGATATCAGTTAGTACCTACATATTTTATTATGTAAAGGCTGTAAAGCTCTTTTAATGATGTTATTTCGAAACGAGACACCATAAACTCTATGCAACGACCACAATGCTATTGTTGTAGTTAACGAGATACCGATTATGGCTGCATCGATGGATTAAGTAATTTTATACATACTTTGCGATATTGTGTATTGGCACTATGGCACTGATTCAATTATTAATAAATTACTCTAACAATTCTAAGTATTACCCGCCAAAAGGCAAACTTAAATGATAATGAATTTGGATTCTCTGTAAGTCAACCATTCTGGGCAGGTCTAAGCAGATTTCGGCGGCATTTACACGACAACTATTGTTATTTATAGTAAATAGGTTCTTAAGTACCTATGTCGAACAAAGCAAAAAACATAGTAAGTCCCTACATTTTACAAGTATAATCTAGTAGCCACGCGTTGTGAATCTATTAAAAAAAATAGTAAGTACTTATAACACTGTTTCAAAAATGACAAAAGCGTAGAAGGAATGATCAACAATGTCCTCAACGCATCCACAATCACAGAGCAAGGAGTCCACAATAGTAGAAAATGCAAGTGATAATCTACTTCCACCTACAGACACATAGATTTTTTGTTTTTTTTTTTATCTTATATTATTATTATGTCTTCGAAAGTACTTATGAACTTAGCGCTCATGTATCTGAGATTGTCATCTCTCCAGGAGCTCGTAATTAATTAATTTAATATTATTATGCAACCCCACTCTGGAACGATATTCACGATCACATAATCAGTGGTTACAGTAACTGGTTGTGTTGTTGGCCACTCGTATCGTATCGGTAACCTTGCCTCTTCATTTTTTGCTTAATAATGACCCGATTTCGATGTTTCGCTATTGCATTGTAATTGGTTTTGAAATAGCATTATTAATTTGATGTTCTTTATAATTATTATAATGCTTAATTCTTCGGGTAAAAGCCATATTTTTATTAGGTTTAAATTGCCAAATTAATAAATATTTATGGGAAGTAACAAATTATATCTAAATATCAAATAAATCTGTACGATTTTTTTAATTAGCTTTCAAATTTCCTGTTTATAAACTTGTTAGTCAATTTACTGTATCTTGGGACTTGGTAGGGCCTGTCGCACAAATAAGTATACTTAATACTCACAAAAATATTTGTACCAGTATTAAAAAGATATTCATCTGCATATTACGTATGTAGGAAAATAACATCCGGGTATTCCTTGCTTTAAACATCGAGCAAGTTTGATACGGACCTTGTTGATTGACGATTGATTGATTAATCGTCGCCTCGTCGCTGGAGTCACTAATTAGACAACGGGCAATTGATTATGATAAGCGGGGATAGGTCGTCTTGTCATACAAGTTCGTAGCGTTGATTGATACGGCGACGCCGCACCGAGTGCGTTGAGCAACGCGCAACAGAACGCGCGCCGCGCACTCGCGCGCTTGCGCCGGCACTGTGCTCCCAAAAGCGTACGCTAACACGCGTTGAATTAAAAAAAAAACTTGACATATTTATTATCTGTTCCTTTTTTAATGTGTTTTTTATTATTGGCGCCAAAATTTTCCTATTGATTTCTTGAGGTTATTTTTTTATCTGAAAGACATTGCATATAATTTAAAATTAATTGAGAAGAAAAATAATAGGATTTTTAATTTGTTTTTAATAATGAAACGGAACATAAATATTTGAAGTAACTGTGTAATTGGGTTGGTGATATGTTAATTTGGATGTTCTAAGTTTTTGGAGTAGTAGTGTGGTGACGTGATGTGGTCATCATGTGGTTGGCCGGCGGACTATTGTTGCTGCTGAGCGAGGCTGTCGCTCTCAACATCAGCTTCGTCCAGTTCACTAATAATGTGGTAAGTCCATTTTTAAGTACCCATTATACACTCGACGAAATAATGTTACCCAAAATAATAATGTTACACAAAATTAGGGCGTGGTAGGTCATGTACACTTCTTCATTATCTTGTTAGCCAATTTTCTGTCACATACTTATCAAATAGCAGTCGAGCATCGAACTTGGGTCCTACTGCTACGTAAGTAGTTGCGCTCCCTGTATCGTGTTATCGCTTCAAATTGAATTTGAATATGTGTATTGAAATACTTGTACAGTATTTTTATACCCTTTCCATTGATGGCTGACCCGGTCAACTATGTGTTTGACACATTTTAAATGGAATTATTATTCTAGAAGTCTTATTATTGAGCTATGTTATTGAGGTTAGTCTTATATATATGATTTTTTATAGATTCAATAGTTTGCATTATCTACATAGAAATATCTACGTTTTCGACGTAGTAAAACAGTCTATACAGATTAAGAATTTTGATTTGTAGAATTTAAGTAACTATTTAAAATTCTATATTATTTTTTTGCCTTAGTTGCTTGAAGTAATGCAATGCAGGAAGATTAGACTGAATGTAACAAAAATCCAATTCAATCGAGTGGGATAACAATACTATATACATTTCAAAACATGGTCCGACTTCGATCTAGGTCGTTAGCAATTCGACGTCACATTTTGTATGGCGCAGTCTTAACTTAAAAAATATTATCCTCATGAGACTTTCTCTTGGAATTCTTCAATACAGAAAACAGGTAGGATTGGACCGCGGCTGCCGTCAAAACACAAAATACTTAATTGTATAGGTATAAATTTTGTGAGCGTATAAGTAGGTAGGTACTCGTAGTTATAAAGATTTTTTTGTCCAAAAATATGCACTTCGAGTTGACCGCATTAAAAGACGAACCCATAGATTACTTATAAAAATATAGTTATTTTGCTTTGCAGGCAGTTACTTCATTCTACTTTATGATTTTGATAAAGATGTCGTAAATACGCACACCAGTGATTTATCTTCAGATTTGAGGGCCTTCCTATATACCTACGGCGGGAGGTTGCTTAGGGTTACTACGTAGGAATTCCACATAACCTGCAACCTTAGGTTTCCGGTATCCTAGAGAAGAAATCCCCCCTTTAAAAAAAAGTATTAAACAGGAAGATGCTTATGATGTAATCAGAAACCTTACCATTATTTAATAATTTTTACGGAAGGGTTCTACATTTACTAGTGTTAATCCCGACACAACACCTAACTTTTAGTTCGATAATTTTGTTGATAGTACCTACTTATTATAAAACATCATTGGTTGTGTATTAAACAAACTTCAGCCAAATATGAGCCAGTGAGGAAGTTATCGCACAACGACGACATTGTGCATAACATTTTGTTTTATGAGCAAAACACCTTGCAGAATATCGTAAAATAACTTAAACGAGCTTATTTACGCCGCGCTCTTAAATTCGCAACAGACAATATTGTAATTCATAATCCATGGCGTGTAAAAGCTTTATGGGTATTTTTAATTATCGTTGGTAGTTTCGAATTAAGTTATTTCTCGAAGTGTGATGTTGTATTTTTTTCTAGTCACCTAAGGGTAATATTACAAGGATTCCGATTTTTCTACGGAATCCTAAACACGATCCAATGAACTCAATCGTAGGTACAATATTCTTGTCATGTCTTTTATTCCGAATGAAGAAGCTATTTCCGAAATAGAATGTATTCTAGAACCATCTCCGTCATATAAGCTACAACATACATCGATCCGATAGCTTCTGAAATATTCTCAGATAGACAGATAGTTAAAAAAAATGCTTCGGTCGATGATATGCTAGGTATATGGATGACAAAGTGTAAAGTAACTACGTTAAAATTTGGCAAAAATATTCATTATTGAATTGACCCCGTTACAGTTTTATTATTATAGAAAAGACTTGAAGGCCTTTCTTTGCGATGGTCACCATGCCTATTACTTATTAATATGCGGACGTTTTAGCCATCTGTCAACGAACATTGCAGAGGAGAGGACATAAACGAAATGTTATAACGCTCTCTTATAGATTGATGTCGAGATCATTAAAGTTTAGTGTGCTTTTAGTGAGTTTATTTCACAATTAATCAAAACTTTCTCTCATGGAAGTGAATAACTTGTTTTAAGTTAATTAACATACATTTTCGTAATTTAATTCTACATTTTCTTCATTCATAAAATTCAAAGGGCAAATAAAAACTGTTTTAAGGCCTTACTACGCTATTCCAATTTTACAGATATTAAACAGAACAGAGTTGGAAATACGGCTGCATCAATATTCTGATAGCTAAATATCAAAAAGCATGGGAAGGTATGCATGCATGGTTATCAGTTATTATTTATTATTAATCCCATACCTGTTGTTAGCCCAGGAATTCCCAAGGAAATGTTATCAGTAGAGCATAGATCACGAATACAGCGCGTATTAAGCGTTTATTTATCGTAAAAACTGTATTGACGGCAACACTGTTGATGGTGAGTGCCATAAGCCAAAAGTGACATAATGCTGTGAAAGTAGTTAAAGTAAACGAGTCAGGCCGGGGATATCCACGTGGTGTCCAAATTTTCGACATTACACAGAGTTTAAGTTTGTTCACGAAATTAATTTTGGGACCAATCGATTATTGAGCGCTGCAATTGCGAAAATAAAAGAATACCTACTGGTACAACTTTGTGATTTTGTAATAATTAAATAATTCAGCTCAATAATATTTTTAGGAAATGTATAAAATCGAACTCTAAATAAAATCTAAATCTACTCATAAAATATTGCACGTTGTACCTATAATAAATAAAATTGAAAAAGCCATACTAAAGTAAAGAAAATTACGTTACATAATTTTCTTTACCATTAAAACATGTATTTCACTGTACACTGAAAGTCCTACACTGGTATTCCCTGTGTCATAGAAGCCATGGACAACACAAATAGATAAAATCCACAGTTCCAGAACGAGAGCAGAAATTTAAATCTTTTAGTCAAATTTCTACCTTTCTATGAATCGAACCTAGGACTCATTGAACAGCGGTCAAATAGAATGTTAAGAGATAGTTAATTAACAAATAGGTAGAGTTAATTCTTTTAGAGAGACAGAGAGAGAGGTAGAGAGAGGGTTTTGCTAATTCTTTTCCGAACAACATTAAATACAGAAGCATACAAACGATTTATTTACTTACTAAAAGTTATAACAATAATGTTAGATGTCATTGTTCAATAAGATAATTGAATACTCAATACTTTTAGTTTTGATTAGAGTAATCATGAAGCTATTAGGCGGTTTTGAGTGTATGTAGCTATTATTTTAAAGTTTGATGAAATACTCTTAGTTTATGAAACCATTTTGGTGGACTCTTGCGTCATCTTAAACGGTGATATGAAGCAATACTCAAGAAAAAAGCTGAGCCCAATGTACAGGAATGCTATTACTAAAATCCAGGTTTAAATTGTAGACCTAACATCATTATACAATTAGTATAATGGATCTACTATTACTATTTGGACAAAAGAAATTTTTTTACTGGGTTTATAGTGATTAAATACATGGTTACATCGTGTCCAAGAATAATTTTGCAACCGTGTTCATCCATTACGCGGATATAGATAAGTAAAAGTGAGAAAAGTAACAATGTTTTGCTAATGAAATTGATCAGCAGTATGTTGGGCAACTGCGACTAATACATCGTGTTATAAGTTGGACAGCGGCATGTCTTAAACAAACAGGAAACAGATTTTAAGAAACAAACCTAATTGTCAGCAATATTTATCGACCCTCGAAATTGTATAGTTTGTGAAATGTTAGAAAAGTCGATTGTTGTCGTCAAACCTGCATGTCAAACATACCTACTTACCTTTAATATTTTTTTTGATCCAAAAAATGTTTGTCAAATTTATCTTTACTCGATCAAACATGTGTGTCAAACCCCTAAAGTTTGTTGAGCCATTTTATCGTTCACTCTACGGGCTACATAAAACAAAGAAAATTAAACAAAAGACGTATGCCTATGCGGTATATCCCTACCAAAAATCTAAATATCTCTTAAATTATATGTGGAGCACAAGTAAGGACCTACATTTCTCTCGGCATCGTAAATATCCAGGTCAAAAGAAGTAGGTGCGTGAATAAACATTTATGCAAACGTATTACTTTATTACTCCAAATGTACGCAACGCACAAAATTCTTGATACTTTGTTATGTGACGCACATCTAGATCATTAGAGTTACTTCGTAATTTAATATTCCTCAAGTATTTCATTGTAAGACGCAACTTAGATGAGATAAGTGTTTGTCATCCAAAAATAATGTAACTAGTCTTAGTGGTAATAAATGACTAAAAGTTATGAACAAGTATATTTTGTAGTGTGCTGTAATGATTAAAACTAGTAATTGTCCCACAGACAGACACACAACATATGGATTACGGTTTTTCTTTCCTATGCGTAGAGAGTGGGCAATAAAGATGTGAAAAAAAACAGGTTATGCTTTTAAATTTTTTATGACGACAACCTGGATGAAAATGTCTTAGGACAGTCAAAGAAACTCGTCGGATTTCCTATAATTTTAAGTATTAACACATAAAATATTTAAATTACTTTAATTGTAGGTGCGAGTGTGACATGCACTGTAAAGATATATTTATGGCTACAATAAAATTCACGAGCGTTGTGTTAACTGTAAAATACATAAAAAAGTTGCATTTTACCTTGAAGCTATCGAGCTTTGAGTTTTATGCTGCACCTACCTGTATATTGTGGTACGATACAACTGACCAAGACAACACCTGTATTGATACGATACGACTGCGGACTGACCACGACCAACGACCGCCGTGTCGTACCCTTATCGTATGGTTTACTAGGCCATTGGCAAGATCGCTATCAAATTATGATGAAATTCGCAATAAAATATGTAAATAAAAGTGATTTCAAAATTAATTATTTATTATCTTATGATGAAAAAATTATAACACTACACGTAACGTGTTTAAGTATACGATTGGGTTTGAAAACTGGTATTTAAGTAAATAATATATATAATAATATACTGTTGATCGAAGATTTTTAATGAAGAAATGGTAAAAACTGTAGTACTTAATTCACAAGTGAATAGAGTAGTAAATAAAGCGATCAAAATTAATTATTCCGAGATCTGAACGTTATCCTATTGACGACTCGTATGGCGCAATGGTTACTATGCCGGACCGCCTACTATCAATAGGTCCTGGATTCGATTCCCAGTTAGGCGGAAATGTTGAAGTAAGCAATGAAGTTCTGTTCTCGGTCTGAGTCTTGGGTCTTGTGTGTTTCTGTATTGTCCATGACACCCACGACAAAGAATCTAATTATGAGGCTATTAGTATGTTACATTTATTTTATTCATGTAATAAAACAATAAAATGGGGTAGGAATTAATTGAGCGATACTCGTATGTTAGTAATTGAAAACATGTATATTTTCATTCCGTCTATGTGCAGTCAGTTACTTTCTTTCTGGACGCTGGCAGCATACTTTGATGTCTCTGTAACACATTTCTTCATAAACGTCTACGTTTAGTACATGAACACGACCAATCGACTCGATCCAGCGCCGCCTTATAAAGTTGAGCAAGAATGTTTTCGTTCTAGATGTAAACCACTGGAATGTACTGTATCGATATAACATTTTATTAATAAGGACTTTTAATTATTTTAATACTCTTGTATGGAAAAATCGCCGCTAAGTTATTCTGTACATAAAAAAATAAACAAGTATTATGGTGTTCTTCATGCTTTAAGTTATGTAACAAAACTAGTAATGATAAACGGAGAATAGATGGTTCTTATTACCTACTGATATATCTTCCATAAAGCCTGCTTGGCTAGCTACTAGTTATTGCTCACTTGTATAAATTACCAAACGGGTTGGCGTGTTCCGAAACTCCCGACTGGAAGTTTTAAGAGATAGTATCAGTGGCGTAAAGATGGCAAGATGGCAAAATGACACGGGCCCCTTCCCGGTAAGGGAATTACAATGTTGGAGTAGGAATTTCCCCGAGGAATTTACCACGGGCTATGAACAGTTAAGTTCCTCCACAAACCTATTTTGTTTTCTTCTCAATTCTTCCTTTGGGAGAAGCTTACTACTTGCCGTAAAAAAGCTCTACGATTTCTAGCCTTTTTTCGTTAAAATAACTTCAAGGACCAAGTGTTAAGAAGTCTTTCAAATCTGTAGGCTACGGAATACGTCGCTTCAGTTGCGATGTTTCTCATTATTATTTTTGATAAACGCAGCCTCTGCTTGCTTGTTGGGCAAGCGAGAGTGTCGTACTTTCATCGCGGACGTTAACCACCGGAGGGATCCTTGACTTTGTGGCGAAACAAACGACGCGTTGCACATTACCTGGAAACTTCGAGGTGACCTTACGAATACGAATAAATTATATTGACTCATAATTTGAAATATTACATTACGATTATTCTTTATGCTTTCATTGCTGCTAATGTAATCTCATCTGTATGAGGTAATCAAAGATAATGTAGAGCCCTCTCTGCGTTCTAAATTCAAAGATATTTGTATATTGTTGTCGAAATTCGACCATTACTATTTTTTTCCTGACTAGCAAATGTCAATGTCAACATCAACAGGCTGTCATCGGGGATTTCTCCTCTTGTGTGACGTGTTATGTACCTACTTCTCTTCATGTGAACTTTAACTATTTCAAATGTGAAACTTTCGAGCCATCATTATTCTTAAAAAGTGTCTAGACATGAACTCTTCACATATGTCTATATGTATAATATGTGTTAATGGGGTATGGTAGGTATGTAACATTATCTACTATTAAGTAGCTTAATCGTTTTAATGTAGAGCCTTCTGTGTTTTTAAATACAGAAATACATTGTAAAAGCGCGCACAAGTCATATCCAGGCAGGACGTTTCCGAGGTAGTTCCCCAGTTCAGGTTTTAGCGGATTGCAGTTCGCTCCACTTACCTACAGTACAGGTAGGCCCGCGTTACGTCACACCCGCCCTCGTAACTAACGCACTTTGTAAAGAGTGCGATCGTTAATTGTTTTGCTGATTAAATCAGGCTTTATTTATTAAATTAATATTATAAATTTTGTAGTTAGTAGCTATAACTTAAACGTGTTTGCTAAAAATTCATTTGGCTACAAAAATCGCGCACGAAAATCTGGGGCATTCGGCCCACAAGCTGTAAGAGGGTATGTCTATAATTAAATGGACCCACAAAATGGTTTGTTTGTAGAGCCTTTAACTTGAGCAAATCTTTTATAATAAATATATCATGTGATAAAGCTCGGCTAAAAGCCCAGCGCACTGGCCTTTGAGAACATAATAGTTTATCTTAAGTTCCTACATATTTTGAAAAATTAAAAGAAAATAGTTTTTGAACCCAAAATAATCCTGTAAAGGAAAACATTTACCCCACTAAGCTACCGCCAATTTTAATTGATACGAGCAATGGAATATCTACGTACTAAAATAGTTTCATCGTTAAGATTTGTGCTCTACTACAGTCAACATATTAAATGTTGTAATTGTGTGATGATATGATAGTGTTACATAACAATTACTTTCCGAAAATTAAAAAATCTCTGGTGCCGGTACGAACCGGATTATTTGATGACGGAATAACGCAACGCTCTATCGGCGCTTTCGGCATATTTTGTGATTAATTTATGGCTCTATAAAGAATAGGCCGGTTTCATTGCAGATAATGTTTCTATGGACTTCGGTGAATGTTTAGTTTTCTAACCAGACGGATCTACTGGGCGCCAAATCCCTAATTGATAAAAAAAAATAGGTTAGTTGTCTGTGGACACAAACTATACTATTTATAAACACTTTACGCTGGAGGGGTTCGCCAATGCGACGTTGGCACTGAAAAGGAACGGGTTTTTTTCACCTTTTTCACCGTTCGTCATTGTTTATTGACGTGTTTTGAACAATTTCAGTAGGTACTTATTTTTTAATAATACCTACTGTCGCGTAGCATTGTGTCACCCCTGAGTTCGAATTTAAGGAACGTCAATCTTGAAACATGTATTAGCAAAATTCGGCGTAGGCTGTCAGAACTAGCGTGGCTCAGTTGGCGGACACTAGTTCGTAGTGATGACGGTCGCTGGTTCGAATCGCACGGTTATGATGTTTTATTTATTTATTTATTTATTTATTTAATTGAGAAAGAAGTTTCTGGGTTATTCTGGATTAAATGGAAAAGAAAATACGGGACAGAAAATGTGTAAGTGAGATAGAAGAAATTTAAATAATTGTTTGAATTTGGAATGTCCACGTTCGAAATTGGGGGTATATAAGGCGAGCGGAAGCACGACGCGGACAGTTCTAGTTTTGGAAGCGAAACCGGAAGAAGAGGGAAGAAGAAGAAAATAAAGAGAAGAAAATAGTGGAAGTAAAGTGAAGTGTAGTAAAGTGCAAGTGCAGTGAAGTGTGTGTGTAGTGAAGAAGAGTCTACAGTGCTGTGTGTGTAGTGTGCGTTCCTCGTACTTTGCTGTGTGTGATACTCCAGTGATTTAATAAAGTTCTTAAGTGGTACCGGTCTTTAACTCCTATCCCCAACCCACTCTCGTGACAATACTAATGTGTGGATGTAACTTAGGTTAATATTTCTATGCCTGAAATATGATGTGCACTTCACATGCCAAGTTGATAAAAATAAAAAATAATTATCTAATGTCATAAATACAATGTTCGTTTCTAAAACATAGGAGTTATTTTTCATTTGGTATCGCATTTAGGTATGCGTAATTAGCTAGATTAATAAAAATATTTACATATATTTTTCCATTGCATTTACAGATTACTTGTAATTAAGTATTCATTTATGTAAATTTATTTACATTTTTTTCCTATACGATTGAATTAGAATGTTAGTTGTACATTTTTAAATAGACTTGTTTATTTTAATTGACAATCATTCATTTAAATTTAATAGTTAAATCTTAATTATTCGAATTAGTCAATCTTAATAACATAATACCTAACTTAACAGAAATCTTATGTTAATAGCTGACCTAGCAAACTTCGTACCGCCTCAGAATCAATAAAAAAAACTGAACATCGCTATTTGATTATGTCAAGCGTCATACCTTTTTCGTATACATTACAAACTTTTGTATGGTATAATAATGAAATGAAATAATATCTTGTAAAATATCTGGTCGTTGTAGATTGTAGTGCAAATTACAATGTTTTTTATCATTATAAGGTGTAGTGGGTAGTACCTTGATACCTTGACTACATGTGGGTCTGACCGGAAGTGGTTCAACCGCAAAATGTTACCTTTTAACCGTTTCTTGTATAGTTAGTTCGTCCATAACGTAACTTGGCCGGTCCTACATTAATAATCGGCTTAAAGTGAAGTAGATCAGTTATCCCATAACATCTAAAATTTAAATTAATGTTATCTTTATCTACACACATAAATATTTCAACGATTGGAAGGTAAACATCATTTGAATTTCTATTTTTTTACTTAATTTACTATTCAATTGTAGAATTAACCTCGTTTTTCTACTATAGCATAAAGTCGTTTTGTTTTCAGTCCTATATTATTTATAAGAATTGCATATATCCTGGCCATAAGCTAATTGTATATGCACCTATAAACGACATAAAAACATTTTCTGTTAAATTGGTTGTTTTTTTTTAATTGGGTGTAACAAATAAAGGAAATTTTATATTACTACATTTGAAATCTTTTAGACTCATCATAAACGTGACTGCGTGTTTAAGAAACGGCCTCTAAGTAAAGTAGAGATAGTCAGGTATCTACTATTAATTAGCATAATGATCAGTTAAACTTCTACGTGGACGGCTTTATTACCAAACCAGTAAGATAAACGCAGCTTGATCAAATAGATCGCAGTATTTCGACCATCAAAAGTTTGTTACGTCAACATTTTATACGAATATTTATACTGGAAAATAACGTTAAGTAGTATTAAATGAAAATTTGACTATTAAACTGCATTTCTACATTTATATTTTATTTCCTGGATACTTTATATTATCATTATAATAGTTATGTAATTATACATTATTACTTCGTTATAATTGATCAATTATATTAGCACATTTATTTTCTTAATTAATTTACCATTTGGTTTGATATTTTAGCTGATATTGTCAAGTGTTGTTTGTCCTTTTCCTACACCAGTTGAAAAATACATTAAAAATACATTACTAAAAAATAAGTTAAAAATACTAAGCAATAAGTTTCGTTACAATACCAATATTTTCAACTCGCGCTTGAGATAGAGCTTTCTTCAAAACGCTTCAACTACAAGAAAATGATCTGTAAGGCATCGGCTAACGGTGTCTCTGAACTTAAAACTTAAAAATTTCGTAATATTTCTTAATTTAAGTCACGGTCGTGAACAGTGTACCTACGCGTGCACTAATAAACATTTAAAAGCATTGCTCAAACAGCAAACATTTACAAATATCAAACATTACCAATACAGGACACAAAACAAGTAATGATAACCTTGTCTAGGTATTGGCTGGAAAGATCAGTGGAAAATTTTAAATCGACTACATTCATAGAGGTTCAGGAAGTGCAAGCAAGAGGAAATTTACATACACTCATATATTATAATATTAGATTATACATATAACATTAACAACTGCTAATCAATATGGACCAAATAACCCTCCATTCACTTCCGTTACCTATAAAGATCCAAACGCATACTTAAATATGTATATTTTCAAATATTATTCTTTTATCAATTTAAGTACACAGTATTTGCTAACAAAGTTCCCAAACACCGCAGATTTTTTTGTAAATAACAGATGAAGATACAGCTTATGTGGAACAAGCCACAAATGTGTGATCAGCGTCATCAATTAATAACGAATTAATTACACTAAAAGCAACATGTAATTCCAGCTAAGAAATTATAAAGAAAAAGATAGTCCTTACAAACACGACGAGTCGCTTGTCGACTGAGTCATACAAGACGGTGGTAGATGGTAGATAGCAGACTTCATGTTACCATGCCGAAGGTCACTTATGTAATAATTTAGCATTTTACCTTTTATCCAAAGGGGATTGCGACACGTAAGTCGGTTTGACCCGCAAATTTTTACTTACTCTCATTCAGTTTCTCAACAATCCATTAAGGATATCCGGTGGCTTGTCGGAGCCTAATAGAAATCAAATTAGTTTTACATTACGATTTAGATGTTCCAGCGAATTTTTTGTACCTACATGCTGTAATAATGTTAAGTCAATGCATAACATTATTTAATAATTTAGTGCGAAATAAGACTAAAAAATATTATCCTGTATAATGGATTACCTAAGAATGTACTTGAGGGGACACCCACCGTGTTTATATTTTACTTATCAGCAATGTATTACTTAACCTAAGCTGGTTAATTAACTGGTTAACTGGCGGTTAATTGGTAATTACCAATTTTGGTAATTTAATTTGATTAGTTTACTTTTATTGAAAAAAAACGAAATATTATTATGTAACTTACCTTAACTTATTATTATTATTATGACTTACCGACGTAAAACGCTATTTACTTCACTATGAGGAACATCGAAAACATTGTTAGCTAAGAAGGAAGCGATAAATCTTTCGCACTGCAACCAAAAGCCGGTAATATTTCACGGTTGACTATTAGGAGGTTGGTAATATCCCGTAAAAACACAACTGTGAGCAAAAATTAAATATTAGGAAAAGCTGAATGAAAAGTATAACATGTTACTTTAACTGTAAATGCACTGCAAGAATGCTTAGTCATAAAGTTGAAATTAAAAACAATTTTTTAAACTGTGAATTCCGGCACGCATTCATGAAGATGCAATTAAAACTAAACCATTCCTTTGTATCTAGAATATTTTAACGTTTTTGTATAACGCCGGCTCTACACGTTGGCCAACATAACGGCCAACGTGCACAATCGCCATAAAATAAAGCATCGTAAAACATCGCATTAACTAAAGTAATAATTTGAAGCACATAGTAATAAGCAGTAAGGTTGTTAACGATGATGAAACAGGTTCCTCGGATACCTAGACGTCGTGACGCCTGCTCCGTATGGTCTCGATATCATGACGCACGAGACACTGCTGATACTATGTTGATAGCTCTCGAAAGGCT
>LGAG01000393.1:155457-168814 GCA_001278395.1 Lerema accius
TTGCGTATAGGTAGATATTTAATATAATGAATAATGGAAGGAAATATCGATTGCTCACATTGATTAATTATTCGTGTCAAGTTATTATTATGAAGAAATATTAGTTACTAAAACCTCGGTCGGCCGAGACGGATGACGGGACCTCGACATTTATTAGTCGGTTCCGCCAAAATTATATTCATATTTGAGACCCAAGAAAAGGTCGAAATAATATTGGGTTCCATAAAATAAACGTTTTAAAACCCCTGGATTAGGCTGTTCTAAAGGATAAAGGATATAAAATATGGATTCGATGATGGATTGTTTTTTTTAATAATTATATTATTATTGGTTAAATGGTTTTTAGAGGTAATAATATTTACGAATTCCGGTTGAGTAAATTTTCCGTTTTTGCAGACTTCATTTTTTATGTTTTTATTACTGATTTTAATAGTGTGATGTTTTATTGACTAGACGTTTATTAATAGAATATTTGTTATGTTTTCGTTGTGGTGTCGGTGTGGTGTCGCAGACGTGTCGGTGTCGGTGCGCGTGGTGCGGCCTCTCATGTGTCGTCTGATGCACCCGCTGTTCTGCACGTGCTTCCACCGCGGCGGCGACGAGCTGCTCGACCTCGTGCGCCAGGCGCGCCGCTACCAGGCCGCTGAGATGGCGCTCGTGAGTACACACACACACACACACACACATGTAGGTACTTATTCAGGCACGGAGTTGACGCTAAAAAGGGACAGGAGGGAAAGTTGCCACCTGACCTACACAAAAGTTATTAATATATAATCCTTCATATAATTTTTCTTTTCATTTCCTCCTGCCCCAATTGATACCCTGGCAATGCAGATTTTGCAGATTTTGTTGTATAAATAAAGAATTACATGACGCTAAATGACAACTAACGCATGCGTCGTAGAACTCTTGTATTTATAAAAAAGATTTATCATATTTATTATTCCACAATTTATTCTGTTTTATCTATCTCACTCGCGTAGCTTCTAAAAATCCCAGTAAATCCACTCTAGTTCTAAAACCTGTACTCTACACACAACACTCGATAACGGTATTCAAGTTGTTACTGCCAACGCCATCTATCGTCTGCCAGGTGGAGAGCGGGCGGTACGACACGCGCGATGACTTCACGGTGGTGGTGCAGCCGTTCATGCGGCTGTTCAACGCGCCGCTGCCGCCCACGCCGCCGCTGCCGCTCGTCATCCACCAGTCATACATCACACACGACTGCTTCCACTTCTCGCAGAAAGGACATGCTCTTGGTGAGTCTTCTGAACACTGTCCACTTCAGGCCTGAGATTATGTCTCGTTGTATTTGAAATATATTTTCTTTCATATACGTAAATAGTCTGAACACTGTCCACTTCTCTCGGCTGAGATGTGTCCCATAATTTATATTTCAAATCCATTTTGTAACGTATACTTAAATAGCTACAGCAGCAATGCTCCATACCCACGTCATCATTAATCAATAAAATATGTGGCAACTGAGAAGAAACTTGAGACTCAGATTTCAAATTTGGAACAAAGCTTTGATCAACTTCCAATTCGCCTCCTACAAAAACCGAAAATATTAGTTAAGAGTTACTTCTTGTAACGAAACTTGGATCAGCATACAATCTGGCTTCCATAAAAACCTGTGACATTTCTTAAGCAGTATATTTAATTCCAGCGGCAAACCTCCTGTGGAACAACTTGCTGGAGCCGGTTGGCAACAAGTCGGACAACGTTCCTCCAGTCCTCATGAACTCGTTCCGCTGCCCCTCGCCCGCGGCGCCCTTCATCTTCACCAACAACAACTCCAGGACCTTCCTGGAGACAGGTCAGCAGGACGGGGCCTTCGACACGTGACCCTTGCTGCGACGTTGGTGAAGTGAAATGTTCTAGGACTTGTAGGTAATGGACTTTTTATATTCATGTTTCAATAACGACTGGTTTATATAGCTCTTTGTCTTTAAGAAGTGATCTAAACCTTTTGTGAAGATGGAGCAACAGGATGGTGATTTTGACACTTGACTGGACTGGACATGATTAAGTGTTACGCTCAAGTTATTTGATTGGACATTGTATATAGACTTGCGTGTATTGTTCGTATTACGTTTATTGAAATAATCGTAAGGGTCAAGGTTTAGACGTGATTTTTATCTTCTCCAAGAAGATTTTTAAGTAATTCTTAAATACAGAATAAATGTTGCTTTTAGCTGATGTCTTGATGTGAATATATTGGTGAATTAATACCCCCGTTATACTGTACATACATTTTTAATTGTATCTATTCAAAATCTGAATTTTTAACAGTTAGTAAGCATATTATTTGAGATTTTGAATAGATATTGAGGACTGCCCTTAAATTAATCTTAAAAATAAACAACATAGATAGATCATGGAGAATGATTCACCGACAGGATTAAGTCTTATATTATGTCATAATATGGTTGAAGTTACCAAATAACGTTGTAAATACATTGTAAAGTTACATTTAATTTTAGTGTTTGTTATAAATTGAGCAAGTCTACGACTACGTAATAATGTGGGTTTGTAATTAAATGTTTAAATAAGTTATTGTATCATATTAAATACAGATATATGTATATTTTTAAGATCCTTAAAAAATATAAATAGCTGCAGAGAAATCAGAAGGTAGAAATGGCTAACTGCTTCCCTCAGTACTTTCGTAATAACGCAATGGTAAATGTTTTCAAAGTAAAAAAATAAAAATATTTCAAAACTTTATACCACACTAAATGCTGTTTGGACTTTTAGATGTATTGCTAGTATAGAATATTAAAATACCTCATTTTCGTAGCGCGTATATTTAAAACAAAATTATGTAATAATAGGGTTGTTGATGCTTTTGTAAATAGTCTATCTTATAACTATTTTTGTTTTCATTTACATACAAAATTTTAGTATAACCTTTAATGTACATAAAGTTTTCAACATGCTCGTATTTATTATTTTTATGGATGCCTAGCATTATTTAAATCTTTTGAAATAAAATATATATACTAAAACTCAGGTAACTCATAATATTATTAAATTTTATATTCTCGTAAATTAACAATATTAAAATTTATATTTTTGTTTTTGTACGAATTAAAATGATCGATGAAATGTTGTGACAATGGTGCTGTATATTAAAATGTTTGGTTGTTAATGTGGTGAGTGGTGCCATCTATCTAGTGATTTGTGGAAGGATAATAATATATATTCATTGAATTTTGTATTTGTAAACCAGTATATGTTTTATTAATTATCTAGCTATAATATACTTTTTGTTGAAATTTTTTTTATATTTTTTATTAATTAATCCCTCAAAGGAATAAAAGTAATAAAATACGCATCTACTAAGTTCAAGAGTCAAAGCATGAGCAACAAAATTATTTTTAAAATATTTTTTCTGGCTTGCTTTTTTAATTTTAGATAATCATGTTTTTTGTTTTAGCTCTACACTAGTCTCACTAACCCCGATGTCCCTCGTATGATTTAAAATTAAATAATAACATGAGTTTAATGGAACATTTATTTATTCGTCGTGGACTACGTAGAAAATTGAAATAACACAACTGTATTGGTATATCTACGACATTTTTGGATCATCGTACGTCTCCCTACTCCCTAAAATCGACGGCATAAGACCTGTTTATTAACAATGCCTTCATTCAAAAAATAAAAAAAAATAGTAATATTTGCCAAAATATTTTCGTAGCAATATTTTCCAGCTGTTCATGGTCGCTGAAACATAAAACATAAAAGGCACCTGACAGTATGTTAACAATAATAATTAAACTTAAGTACTCTATTGTTGCTACCTAAATACTAGCTGGCGCTTTATCACTACTTACGACAGAAACCAACCTTATATTTGTGCTGCGGAGACTAAGAATTGTACTTTATATTACTCTTAACTAGCTTTCTTAAGCTTAGGTGCATTAAATTTAACAATTACGTATATTTTTATCAGATATTTGAGAGGATAAAAATTCCCTCACCACCGCGCAGCGTACCGAAGAACCGTGAAAAAAATTTGGGTATAGCTGTGTAATTGACAAGGCTGTGTGTTTTACGTTTAATTAACAAGTTAATATTTTTAATACAACATTTTTAGACTTTCCCCGTATGCGCTGGCAAAAACACGTTGTCCACGTTAAAATGGGGAATCCCCCCGCTAGCTGTTAATTTGTACTATCTACCTCAAATTATAACAGAATCATAGTCACACCTACCTACGAATATAGGAACGATGTTAGCCGGTTGATAGGCAGAGAGCTCCCGACGTATCCAGGCGAGGCTCGGCGGTCAGTGAGCCGTGAAATGACCTCCATTGTCTATTGGGAGTATATGACAACCACTTCAGTAACAATATCTTGATGCGCTCGTTTCGTATAAGTACTCGTACATATTGCAATTCATCGGTTGTCATTTTACAATGAATGTTTTTTATACATTTTCTTAGGGTTTCTGAAAAGTAAAAACAGAACCCTATTCTGTTATTTTATCAAATAAAACATTACTAATCCTTTCCCCGCCTCAAAATTAGAATTCCCAATGTTGCAAATGGTGTGTCATTATACACAAAATAAAATTTATTTTAGAAAAAAATTACACTGTTATATAAATGCTCGTCCCGGCGTGGATTCGAACGCAGGACTCGTGACTTAGCAAGCACCTAGCGACTAGTATAGAGACAATCAACAGAAATTCTGTCATACAGAATCAGATCTATCATCAATGAACTGTCCACTCGTTCACTCAAATAAACACTATCTAATAATATCATTGTGTTGAAATCGTACCAATTAATAGTTAGACAATAATCGGTTTTATCATCAGAATCAATTTACAATTTGCATAATACCGATGAATTGTGTCCCAAAACTTTACAAATTGGATTGCATGCAATGTTCACAGCAATTGCGATCTAATTACCAATTATTAAGAGTGTAGGTGGCGTGCGTCGCGCGACATATGGCCGCCGATTACAGCCAGTAGCCGCATATGGTCTGCTTGACCACGATACCGTCACAATCAATTGATCACAAATTAAATTAAGATGGATCTAGTTCTTACTGCTAAGGAACTGATTTAATGCCTTTTGATTTAAGGCTTCAAAAGCTCATTGTTTCATATTGCTTGGTATTTTAACAAGAGATAGATAAGTACTTATAAGTTACAAAGCAAAACTGGATTAGCGGATTAAAGATACTAAATATTAATAAAGTGAATTGCTAATAATAATTAGCGATTATGTTACGTGTACCTACGCCTTCTCGTTTTAACTGTATTCACTGTAAAAGTAGAAGACATCACATTGCCGCTTCAATTTAACAATGTATGTATACAGCTGAAAATGTAGAGACGACGTACGTTGGTTAATGATCTCTGTAGAATTTCTTGAGTTTTTTAAAGATCTTTTTCGTTAAACTGCAAATTAACTTAAATAAAACTACTTATCGTTACTAAACAACTTTTATGTAAAGCAAGTATTGAATATCTTTTATTAGGCTTTTCTAAATTTTATTGAAACTTTATTGCCTACGGCATATACGAGTAGATCCCCTACACTTTTAGTACTCACATTTTGACTACAATAATAGTTGACAATATTACTTACTGAATTGACTTTCGCTGTAAATCAAAATTATGCCCAGACTCCGGAACATAATAAACATTGGTACAGATTCTCCGTCAAAACAAGCGCAGGGTCAAGGTCTTCTCTTACGGGCGCGTGTTGTGCGCCCTTTCTTTTACAACTCTCCCCAATCTCCATGCATTTCATTTCATCCCTTTTATTAGGGTAACCATCATATCTCGTATATTTCGAAACTACGTGGTTAAGTAAACAAATTTATAAATACTAGTTTTGAGCCCGCGGCTTCGCTTCGCTATGGCCGCGCTTCGTTAGACTTTTAGTTTCTAAAATCTTTTTATTTGTTAACAACCGGATAGATACACTATAGTATGTCAGCACTTATAGCCAACTGGTTTGAACATTGGTCTCTCGAACGGGAGTTCCTGATTTCAAACCCCGGCGTGGACTATAGCCTGTATATAGTGGGAGGACACCTGAGCCCAGCAATGGCACAGCTATGGGTAGTGAAGAAGATAAGTTGTCATTGTCACCAAGCTATTTATGTTATTAGGTTCTGTTTAAAACGACGCGCGCTTACAAAAAGTTTTCTTATCTGTCCCGAGTATTAATAAATAAAAAACTTCCAAGTCATTCTGTCATCCTGATTATCCTGCAAATTTGCAACCCTATCTACGGCTAGGCATGCGCTCTTCCCGATGTTCCCCGGTATAAGAGCGGGGCGACCGGGGCGGCGCGGCACAGTGCGGCCCGGTGCGTTGCCTCGCGAACACGCTAAGCCACTCGATACTCTCTCGTCTTTCGACGCGTCTCATCTCGACTCGTCTCGTTTGAAGAAAAAAGTCATCAAAATGGTAAGTAGGTACACACCTAATTATTTTTGCCTTTAAAAATATTGTTACGTATATTTTTATTTCTAAGTTTTTGTAAACAACTTAAAAAAATTAAACTTAAAAAAGTTCCTCGAATGTTATAAGTTCAAAAATTGATAAGTAAGTTCTAGATGTGAAAAATAAATAATTAAGCAAATTATTATTTACATATAAAGCAAATAAATAAAAAGTTGTTTAAGCTTACTTGAAATTAAGAATATTAAGTGGCTACAAGCAATATTTAAAATAATAAACTTTTTGCCGGCAATGTTCAAGAATATCAAAATACATATCAAGTACGTCAGCAGGTATCAAAACCAAACTCGTAGTACTCTCAAAGCTGTTTTAAAGCTAGGTAGAGCTGAAAACTGGACGCAAACTTACGCGGTTAAAAGCTTGAAAGCATTTCCCCACTAGAAAAATTATAAAATTAATGTAGTTTTTTTTACAAAGAAAATTAGAATAGCGTGCATTGAGACTCAGAGTCCGAAAGCCAGTAGTACAGGGTACCATTGTTCAAGCTTTGAAGTTACGAGTAGTATTCTTAGACATAAGATTGAATATAGAAAGTTAGGTACTGTCAGAATTTTCCTAGTTCCCTCTGTAGGAGCCATCGCGACACTCGGTGATGCCGACGCACAATTTGCATGAGTAAGATGTAATTTAAACTATATTTTATAATAATTTAAAAGATTATAAAAATCACTTGATTTTCTGTGTTAGAATCAAAGTTAATTCCGTCGAACGAATTCCAAAAATGATGTGACTGTGAATTATGTACCTACAGGAAAGTTTAGACAAGTAATAAAACTCATCAGTATTAACGAGTAAATCACTTAAAGTAGGTCACGAAGAAAATTGGCATGTTCATTAGGTATCTATCAACCATTAGTTGATGAAAGCAAAAAGGATTTTAGGTTTTCAAGTCGACATCCCGGCGGCGGCGTACCGTGATTGGTACGGAAAGCTCAGTAATGAGCTTTGTAAGTTGAGCTGATAGCAGAGCTTACCAATCACGAGAAGCAATTTATAACAAAGTTTCGGGACTAATCGGTTGAAAAACGGTTAATTTGATGTTTTCAGTGATTAAGCCATTAGCTGCTACTAGGATTTCAGGTTGATTTATGTTCTGAAATGAACGTGAAAATATTGAAATGTACGAGTAACATTAATTAAAAAAAATATTTAAATCGTTGGTTTTTTTAATAGCTTATAAAATAATGGTTTTGTTTTTGGAGCTTATGCAAAATTACACTTTACAAGCACATAAAATCCTTTTTATATAATTATCATTAAATTTTGGAAGACGCCCGTATTTTTTGTATCTTAAACATTGCACACTGTCAAATTCCATTACAGTACCTACAATACATAAACAGCCGCACTAACAATTCAATTAAACAAAGATTTTGTTCGCTTACTCTGCAAGATCCTTTTATACTTCACGGTATTTAAATACCTAAGTCTATTTGTCACGCAAAAAACGAATTCATAGCAATAGCAACAGCAATCCAATAACCTCTGTCAGAACGATCCCGCCGCTATCGAATGTCTGAGCAAATACAATTATACCACCACGGCTCATCGGCTACAATTTCAATATCAATTTCCTTAGAATGTTCCCGTGGGTAATCGTCGTTAACTGATTAAATTATAGGATTAGACTACATCGTTAATTGTTGGAAATATTTTTTGACGTGTTTAAGTATTTTCTCTATTTATACTTTTATCCACGACGGGACGGAAATCGAATATGCGTTTAGGGTAAAAGGTTGTGTGTATAATTTGTTTGTTAGTATATGCTAAAGAATTTTGCCATTGTTCACCAAGCTTCTAATACATTGCTATAATATTGTTAGGCAAACACTTTTTTTTTATTTACAAGTACCTACTTACGTTACTAAAATCTGCGATGATCAAACAAACTGCACCGATGCAATCTTCTCCGCAAAAATTGCTGAAGTAGGTGCTTGTCGTATCTCAAGAGCCCTTGCGACATAGCAAATTGATACTTCGGTTAGTAAGGGCCCTTTGATCGAGGCCCCTCGTGCTGAGGCAGCGCGTAATATAGAGCTAGTTTTTATATCAAATTATTACCTTACACCGACCGCTCCCGTAATAGCATCCTATAGATTGTTGTCATTAAATAACGCTAAGAGAATATTACGATTGAATCGCCCACAGAGAAGGAGCGAAGGAACGTACACACGACCAGTTCTTTGATTCGAGAATATAATGATCTTTTTCTGACGTTAATCTATACATTTCTTTATTTTTAATAAACCTATTTCATAATTCCTGCAATAATTTTCATACTATAAGTTACAAAAAGCTGTTAGTTAAGACTCTGCTAACCAGGGGTTACTAAGCTTTAAAATTAATGGAACACAAATATCTGCCCTGTCACATAAATATCTGCCCCAGCCGGGAATCGAACCCGGGACCCCTTGCTTCGCAGGCAAGGTTACTACCAATTAGGCTACGAGATCGTCAAAATGATTACAAATCAACACTGAAATTTGAATTAGATTTTTTTTCATAATCTTGGCGGAACCTTGATGACAATTCTACGAAATCCTTAGGTTCCGCGGAGCCCAGTTTGGTAATCCCTGTGCTAAACCGTTGAATATCTAGATTCTCTACTACAAGTCTAAAACGCTTTGTGTACGACTTATGTCAAGAATTAGTGTAGATGGAGGTTGTAATGAAAATATTTTTGTGAACGTTTTTTGTAGCTTATTTCACGGCGCCTCGTCTACTGTTGAAGATAGATAAATAGACACGGTAGCTTAATGGTTCGTGGAACAAAAAACATTTCAAATTATTACCCATTAAAGTTCTATATTGCTAAATCGAATCATGAAGCTTAGAGTAGTTGATCAGTGGATATAGGTTTTATACGGCAAATATAATTTGGTAAACATAGAGGAATAAAAACGAGAACATCAAAAAAATAACAAATCATTGAAATAATTGCATGATTTCTCCCAAAAAATCGAATCATAGTTAAAGTTATTTTGTTAGCAACGCTATAAGATCGATTTCGGTTTAATTATGAATACGAACTTGTACCACACAAAGGGTGAACGAGTTTAATTTTTCATTTGCGCTGCACATAATGGCACACAATGGAGCACAATGGCCTGCATTGTCTGCACATGCACGAAATGCATGCGTCGCCGTGCTGCACGCCGCATGGCCGCAGACAGAAGTGTCGCATAGACCGCATGATTATTTATTATTATTATTATTAGGCCGCGAAGTCTACCTACATTTAAATTAGTAACTACTACTGAGGACTAAATTAATAAAGGTACTTAAATAAAATTTTATGGAATATGAATTTATGCAACAAAAAGCTCATTCGGGAAAATTAAATCATTAATCTTAACGATGCAAAAAGCGAATCTTCAATTTATAAATCGAATTTCTCTAACTCATATTTCTAAAAATAATTAAAAAGGTTGCGTTTATTATAAAATAATTAGATTTTAACATTTTCTTTTTTTTATCAAGTAGAACGGGTAGTAAATTATTTTAATAAAAATACTCAGATATAGAGATCTTGGCGACATTGTAAAATAATTTGTAAACACTATTCGCACTCATTCTAGTTACGTAGAAATCATTCTACTTACGATTGTTGTTTCTGTCAACAAAAAACGTTTTAACTTTAGAAATGAAATTTTGTTTACCACACCGTTTATTATAATGTATTTTGATTTAGCTTTTATATCTTTTTATGATGTAAGGGTGGGTTTAATTAACATAAAAGTATCTGCGTGTTGTTGGAGAAGACACGTACTCTGGCCGCTACACGCCAATCATGCAATGTGGGAAGCCTTCAAGTGTTTTATTGAAATTCTCATTAAATAGAACTTATCAATATATTTCACCAATTTGTATTTCAAATATTCGCCTATTTATAAATTAGTCGCCCTTAGCTTTAGAATACCCAATAAACTTTCTTATAGCGAAGATAAATAGTTTTATATACCTAGGGGCGTAGGACCGTGAAATTGATAAGAAAAGCTCATCCCAAACATTATTGTCCCTTAATTATCTATCACTTTTAATAAGCAACTCCTTGATCAATCAAATACTTCACCGCTAGGTATAGAATAGAGTATCATCCGAACTTAATTGAAAACAAAGACTTTAATGCACATAATTATCTTTTAAAATTTAAAATTGTAGATGAACTAAAATCAATGGGACCACAAATATGCATAACGAATAAAAATTTAAGTTTAATAACATCATTTTATACTATTTTATTGTAAGAAAGAAAAAAGCAGGTACCTACAACCTTACAATAAACCTATTCTCGAGTAGCACAGAAATTATAGAATAATCTATTTTGTTGGAAACACATTAGTTAATTATAAAGCTAACATTAATTATGCGAAACTGGAGCGCGCAATGCGTGACGAACTCACTGAAGTTTCCAAATGTAGGTATATACCTACTATACTATGTGTATTCTGTATTGTATACCTACCTAGCTACCGATAGGTACACCTATATTCCCAGCTCACACGACCAACGCCTCTGTTACTACGTTACTAGACGAGGCAAAGGCATACAGTTGGCAATTCCCTAAGATATAGAGCTTAATTTACTAGTGGAGTTTTACTTTCGTTTAGGCTTTAAGATGCTAAGTGGACAGCTATGAAGATTCGTATGTTCTTTTTCGGATTTGATAAGATTTAGTATGAATAGACACAGCGAAAATAGCGAGTAAACTCTAAATGCTTTTTGGATCCAAATTCGGACCAACCGTTTATTAAGATTTTTTTAAATAAGGCTCTTTAATATCTATGAAACGAACTAACGCTACCAAACCTAACACTTCACCGTCACACTATTTTGACGCAAATTACAATCATTTATATCGAATGTCCTTTTTGGATCATCTACTTTTGCCGTTGACTGTACTTATATTGACACGAAACAGACTACGTGTCATACGACCCATATCACGTTACATTCGTAATAATAATTTATATTATTGATCCAAATAAGTTGGCTTGTATCTCGTTTAAGGATTATATTTACACTTCAGCCTTATACGCGAGTGCAGTAGCCTGTTTAAGATCAAAACTTATTCGAATGCGACTTGATTCGCTGAAATGTGATTCATTGTTGACAACCGCGCTACCAGTATGAATAATGTACGCGGAATTAATAAATATCTGTCTTAAAACGTTGCGAATAAAGGACACGACACGATGTGCACCCGATGTTGTTGAAATCGATATAATAAGCCGATATTATTAAGTATGAATGTCTGTGTGGTCAAAATGTAGAGTCAAAACTAAAGTTAGATGTTGATTCTTCTTGGGTCTTCAGTTTATAAGTCTTTAGCAGTCAGAGCTTAGTATTATGTTACGTAATTATCTTGTAAATGTTATGATGTGTTACATAAGTAGGAGGGGTTCGAATAACGCATTACGTAACGTTTTTTTATTACAAAAAAAGGTAGGGAATATATTCTTATAACTAGGTAAAATGGCAACATTTTAGATAAAAATGGCCATTTGTGTGTAACGTAACGATTATACAGAAAAACGTTATGGCGCGTTACATGGGAGAAGAGGGTAAAAAATCTTAAATAATTCGTAACTTAACGATCTCTTATAAACCTAACAACTATCAGAAATAGCAACGCCTAAAATGGTATTTTAATGCCTTTATAAATCTTCAAAACAAATTAAATTATTAGGGTTGAACTAATTACCAAATATCTGACTAATGTATTGTTTGGACATAACCACAAAGTGTCCCTAAGTATTAGTGAGTCACCGGTGGGCGCGCCAGTGACGTCACCGACGGCGACGACCCCTGAAACATGAGATAGGATGAGCATGTTCTGTTACTACTGTATAATATTACACAATTCCTATTCATTTTCATTAAAAAAAACTTAATAATTTTAATCTACAGTGTCAGCATTCCGAAATAATAAATCTTGTACCTATAATGTTCATGGAGGCTTAGATTTCTGTAGAAATGTGCCGGTCTCCATTTATATCTACCGTGTTAACATTAATTTGCTAAATGTCCCAATTACTGTTTTAAGTGCATCTAACTTACTTTTAATGTCAGAAATATTTTATATCATTCACTTTTTTCATTCAAATCTGCCCAGCCCTTTAGGCCCTTTAAACACACGTATTGTTTGTTTCTATAACGTATAAGTATGCCTAAAGCATGTTATGTATAAAAGCTATGAAAATAGTGACGGACCAAAAAATTACCGTTTTTGTTAGAACCAAAACCCAACGAGCTTTATCTTGCAATCGTAAATTAAAGCACGGCCACGGACAATCAAAACTTTGTGAATGGCGAAGCTTTGGACAACGGCGCGCGGCGCGGCGGCCGCAATGAGGTCGCGACTCGTTGAAATATTGCTCTTTTGAAAATACCAACTTTATTCTGAAGAACATTAATAATTTGAGAATGGAGGATGATCCTGAATGGAAGAATTTAAATTAGTATAGCTAAAAATAGGTATTTTTTTTGTTATTTGCCTCGTGACTAGGCACTAGTCAGTCGTTTGTCTTTTTTTATTTATAAAACCCGCGCTATAATCAAAATTCATAATTAAAATTTTCACCTCGCTGGAAATCGAACCCAAGGGCTCATTGAGGACGGATCACTCAGTGAACGGCGGCCGCGGCGCGGCGGACATGGTAATTAGTAACCATTGGAAATGTAAAACTGTGAAGCAAGCTTTTAAATGACAACACACGTTAATTCCTGATTCTTGGTAAAATCGAGCTAACCTAGATCTAGGAGCTAACTACTAGCAGGCTGTAAACTATTTGTCAGGCGCAGTGAGTCAGTTCTGCGGGTTTTTGTTGAATTTTTTTGCTTGAGCCGCGGCGGG
>LGAG01000393.1:174348-186443 GCA_001278395.1 Lerema accius
AGTTTGATCAATATAATCTGTATTAAAGTTTCGTGTGAGATAAAGGTGTACAAATGGCGTGTTATTTTTTTGTGTACCTACCTGTTGGTAGACTCATTTTTTAAGTAGGTAAGAGCGATTTTAGCTGAACTTAACTGAACCTAATAAGAGAGCTGAAGATGCAAAGAACTTGGCCCTAGTCATCAAATTACAAGTAACAAGCAACAAAAAGTTATATAGCAATAGAAATAACTTCATTTTTTAAGTACCATTCTCTTTACAACTGTGATGAAAGTGAAAAATTATAACCACAGAGCATTTTGTGATCCGTACTCCACTACATCCACTATAGAGCTTAATCGGAACCTCAGCTTAGAATTCAAAATTAATTTTTTTTGGGCGCACAATTATGACAACATTTTTTTTCTTTCTTTTGTCTTGACCAGTTTATGCTTTACAACTAACTTTGTTCCGCAAATTTTATCTATGTCTTTGGTCTCTATAGGATCTTGTTAGTTTTTCTAATGTTTATTAATTAGTAGAATAGTTCTCACACTTCACTGCTACATACTTAATACGCGGAATACTTACCGTATGCTAATACGATAATAACTTTATTTACGATGGCATTCGAACCCTCTCTCTTCAGTTAGAAACTGCGTTTCTGTTCCAATGATATTCACATCTACATTCCTATGTTACTATGCCGAAGTAAAAAAACTATTTTTTTCAACTTTTAGCGTCCTCAGTGGGTTTAAAGAAAATGTTATTTTAATAAATATTCTAGTTAAAATGGAAAGTAAAATAATTCTACGCCACTGAATTCAAAATATCGACAAAATCAAATAAATATTTCAGACCATTAGTGCCAGTATGGTGTCATTAATCACTATAATTAATAACATCTGTATTGTGAACCACACAATGACTCGTCAGTTCAACAAATCGAAACAGCCTACTTTTTACTGAATGGACCCTCCATTTAAAGATTCATACATTTAAAAATAGGCCTCAATCGGCGATCAGAAAACCATTAAAATCGTAAACGTTCGACCTGTTATCCTAATTTAATAAAATACAGACCATTGTGTTATTTATTTATGTTGCTTTAATGTTCTAAATAGTTGAAAGACTTTTGTAATGGTTTATAAAATCCTTATTTATTATTTTGAATGGAAAACACAATAAAAAAATTAACTCTATTTCCCGTTACTTGGAGAGATGGTTACCTACCCCAAAAATATATTTTTATTATATACCTACCTACCTTATCTAAAAGACGGAAGATACTACGCATACCTACATAATTAATAATTATTACCTACTTAATATTCGAAATAGAATGCAAATTCGAAATTCGAAACACGCAACAAAAAAATTGTAGCCCCTAGAAGACTTTCCACATAAGGAGTATCAAAGTTAGATAGCTACGATTGACGTGTTTTCAAGCGCTTTTGTATAAATTGGTTTGATAACACAGACAACTGTTAAAACAGTAACTTGTTTTCCAGAGGGAATGTATCTCAGTCCACATTGGTCAAGCCGGCGTGCAGATCGGCAATGCCTGCTGGGAGCTGTACTGCCTGGAGCATGGCATCCAGCCGGACGGTCAGATGCCCTCGGACAAGACGCTGGGCGGCGGCGACGACTCCTTCAACACCTTCTTCAGCGAGACCGGCGCCGGCAAGCACGTGCCCCGGGCTGTGTTCGTTGACCTCGAGCCTACTGTTGTTGGTAAGTGGCTTTAAGACATTGGCATCATATTGTTGCCCTTAGGACTTTGACGTCATATTGTTTATTCCGTTAATGGAAATGGACAATAAACAAACAGTGAGCTTTGGTTCTACCAAATTACCAAAGGGTAGTCTTAACACGTCGTTGACCCATGAGCACAGGTCATTAGATACAAAGGTCCTACTCCAAAATTATGATCAATAAAACATCGTAAAAGTTTGGCAAATTTCGATTACGTTATACGTGTTCACGTCTACGAAGATGATTGTGATAAAAAGCACCTTTAAGTTTTCCTACGAAGGTATAGTAAAATTGATAACGTGGACAAAATGTCTCCAGAGCAGGAAATTTTTAATTTTTTAATTGAGTTATTTTTTAAGTTTTGTAGGACTATAAATGGATTGCATTCTCTTAAGCAACATTCTCATTAAAGCCGTGAAAGCGCTGTCGGAAAACTTTCTTTGACTGAAATATTTTCTATTTTGGTAGCGAATCGCCGGAGCATATGATCCGCACTCCACTTGAAACACTTACAAAGCTTAGTCGGAACGCCAGCTTGGAATTTAAATAGATTCTTCAACTTCGTTCTCGTATAATTACGGCCAAAATAAATAATATATTGTAATCCATCATTTCATGATAAATTTTGTTATAAGTAAGTATGTATATTTATTTACGCACGCTTAAACTACATCAATTCAATATGCCTTAGGTTGCTTTTAAAGCTTAAAAATTATGTCCTAATCGTAATCTTTTTTCAATTGCTATATTTTTTATAGGGCTCGGTAATTACCTAAATATTTTATAATAGTTGTATTAATCCATGCAGCACTGCAGTCGGCGCGACGTTCGCGTGTAGTCATTTGACCGCTAATGTCATCGTCACGCGACCACTTTACAACCATATGCGATACGCAATAATTAAAACATGCAGCTGATTCACAGTAAATTAAATGTACTACAGTACACTACATTCTAGTTAATATCGTGTATACACCGTGACTTTCATGGCAACAATCACACTGCTAAGTAGCTAACGTAAAACCATTTAGGACATTAAATTAATTCGGAACATGATTTAAAATTTTAGATTTAAGAAAGTAACTTAGGTGAAACAAAAACAAATGATCCTGAAGAAACTTTATATACAAACTTGATTGTTATGATATTTCCCATATATTTTCTACGTTCTTTTTTCTTAAAACTTCCAAAAGTGGACCAGTCCTAGTTCAAAGTTCCGTAGGAGAATTATTCCCTTAGCAACAATACCAGTATGCGTTTATGTAAGAAAAGCCACTCGTGTTGTTTTATTCAGTCGGGGTATTGAACCTGGAGGCGTGTAAAGCTGTCATTACCGCTCCAACAACGGTCATTATGTCTAGCGCGGGTCTAATGGCACCGAATTATATCTATTAGCTGATGGCCATATGCTGTACACCACCTAGTCTACACAGCCTTATCAGATCGTCTACGAGCTATAAAAATGTCAGTGAACTACGCTATTGGAATTTCAAGTTGGACATATATTAGACCTAGAACTTATTATGTATCTAAGTAGCTTTAGTTGATTATGTGGCTAACTAATGTGCATACTTTCAAGTAATGGGTAAAGCTGCCTAGCAGACTGTATGCCCACACTACGGTGCTTTTTGTAGGTAATATGGACCACATACAAAGTCAAAAACGCAACTAACCACACAAAATTTAAAGTCATCATTCAACTGCCGGCCTAAAAAGGAAGCTTCAGACGAATCATAATATGATCCCAATATGATTCAAACTCGAAATCGTAAAATAGCCAATTCTGCAGCAATTCATATTATAATTCACGTGCATACATTTTTTAATCACTTACCTAGGTAACGCTATGTGATTGTTGCTAGTCAGGGATTGATTTGTCAGTGAGCGTGGGCTAGGAAACCCGAGACGTTCTGGTCGACCAGCGAGAAGGTAGCCAACGGTCACACGCCACCGATTGCTTGGGTATGCGTATTTACTGCGTACCCTGCTGGCCTTTACAACACTCGGTCACTGTTCATATTCTATAACAAAATCTGGATTTGCTCATAGTATGCTTAAACATTCGTCAAAACAATTAGGTACCTACTTAGGTAATATTTACGCATGTATGATCCTTTTAGCTATCAAAATACTGTTCTCGTGTCGCAATTGCTATTTATTTTAAGGCAGCGAATGAAACATAAATGGTTTCAATCATGCCATTAAATGCAGAGTTCGTCTGTCTTAGACACTGCACTTGACTTTCATTAATAAACTCAACTCCTTTTCAAACCGCAGTCACAGCTGAATACAATTTAAGCTCATTAATTACACCGCACTTGGATTCATCTTTTTATACTGTTCGTCTCTCCATTCTCAGAACTTAAACTTCGTTGAAATTTGTCGTACTGAACTTACACATGTGCTAATTTAAAATTCAACAGTATTGCACAACAAACTGATTTTGTAAGTTACTTGTATGTAATTAAGGTTTGACATTTTGGGAAAGTTATCAAGCTAATTATTGGGTCAAATGAGCTTGAACTTAACCAATAATTTTTTAGCAACGTGTGGTATGTTGATGCTAGCAGAAGTAGTTTTTAGCGTAGCAAGATCAAACATGTTTTGTGGTTCCTATTCAAGTTTCCGGAGACAAAGTTCTGTTCACATTAACTCTCAAAGATAGGACAAAAACCGCACCATTCTAATTGCCGATCTTTCCCGCAGACGAGGTTCGAACGGGTACGTACCGTCAGTTGTTTCACCCGGAGCAATTGATCACGGGCAAGGAGGACGCCGCCAACAACTACGCTCGCGGCCACTACACCATCGGCAAGGAGATCGTCGACGTCGTGCTCGATAGGATCAGGAAACTTGCTGACCAATGCACTGGCCTTCAGGTACGACAAGACTACATCTATTAACCTGTTTTTCATTGCGTCGTCTGAAGGAACCTTCTGGTCTCAAGGGTTACCTATTTAGCAATTATATCCTTTCGTTTCTCATGGTACCTATGGTTTAATAATGTCAGCCAACAAACAATTTTGCCTCATGTCATTGCGATTAGGATCATCACCTAACAGGTAGCAAGTATTGCTGAGTTTATCCAAGTCATTTTATCGAGGTCACACTAAGGTAAAATAGTCGAAAATTTCGACTATTTGAGTAAGCGACAAATTTAAAGAAATTGAAAAAGAGTGTTGAGCTGTTTTATTTAATGCGGATTGTTTTCTAGGGTTTCCTGGTGTTCCACTCGTTCGGCGGTGGAACCGGCTCTGGGTTTACTTCCTTGTTGATGGAGCGTCTCTCCGTCGACTACGGAAAGAAGTCCAAGCTAGAGTTCTCTATCTACCCAGCACCTCAGGTATTATTTTCATTTAATAGAATATGTTTCCATGAAATGACTAACGTATTTACACCAGATGAGCTAAGTTAAATGGAGATCCTAAAATGACCTAAAAAATAAGTCAAAAAAAGAGTTACACCTTTAAAATAGGTTTTAAAGTTTTTTTTTTATAAAATGCTTGTAGGTATCAACCGCTGTGGTGGAGCCGTACAACTCGATCCTGACGACCCACACGACACTGGAGCACTCGGACTGCGCCTTCATGGTGGACAACGAGGCCATCTACGACATCTGTCGGCGGAACCTCGACATCGAGCGCCCCACTTACACCAACCTCAACCGGCTGATCGGTCAGGTAAACTGACCACACCTAGAATATCTCTCTTTCAGTAATTTAGTTTACAAAAATCGGTAACGTTATCGGTAAAGTTAGCTGTAGTGTAGACGGAGCTTTGTATGTCTTCAAAATTATGTTGAAATATTAGTCACCTGTTCATGGGACGCGAGTTGCTCAAATACGATGTCCAGTAGTGTCTACGTTGATATATTAATTAGTTAATAACCTGTCTATGGGACACGAGTTGGTTTAAATTAAAATATCTAGCACTGATTTCTTTATCAACTTGTGTGTTAAAGCTGCAAAATCGTGAATCTTTTGCTTTATTCTAATATCATAGTTAGGTTAGTTAGACCCTTATGTATGAAATAGGTACTTGATCTAACGAAAGATATGATTGTACTTTGGTGTAGATCGTGTCATCAATAACGGCGTCGCTGCGGTTCGACGGCGCGCTGAACGTGGACCTGACGGAGTTCCAGACCAACCTGGTGCCGTACCCGCGCATCCACTTCCCGCTGGCGACGTACGCGCCCGTCATCTCGGCGGAGAAGGCCTACCACGAGCAGCTCACCGTTGCCGAGATCACCAACGCCTGCTTCGAGCCTGCCAACCAGGTCACGGTTTTATTACAATTTAAACATATAGGATCTTGTTGACTACCTTTTTCATCATCGTGTGCGTGCTACACCCGTCTTTATTATTGATGCTCGAAGGACCAACATTTAAGACAGAATTAGATTGATTACGTTACTAGGCAGATTTTGCAATTTTTGTGTAAAGGATTTTATAGACACTATTCCCATCTAGTTCAATTTCAATACAAGTCATTAAGGGCGGTTACTCCCGCACAACAAATTCAATTTTCGTAGCGGGAAAGGATTAAATTTGCATCGGCCGCGGATACCGGCAGGTTGGAGGCTCGCCAGGCCGCCGCCGCCGCCGCCGCCGCTCGGCGCCGAATCAATATGCCTATGTAAATCCAATTAATTATAAAGCAGATTCTACTTTCGAAGTGAAATGAGATAATAATGTAGGTAATGTTTAGAACTACTATTGCATATTGATGAGAAAACTTACGCTTCCTTTTAAGTACTTCTTGTTTTGAAAGGTTTATGTACATGAAGTAAAGTTACTTCGTGATATTTTTCGTTGGTTTACTTAGAAACAGGATCTCATTGGAATGAGATACATAAAACAAAATCTGTTTCAATTTTAGAATTGTCATTCCAGATGGTAAAATGCGACCCGCGCCACGGGAAATACATGGCGTGCTGCATGCTGTACAGGTAACTTTATTATGCATAAGAGTTACAAAATTACCTCTAATGATAATATGGAAAATCCCTCAAAGGAGGCTAGATAATATTTAAAAAAAAACATCTTTATTCGTTACAGAGGTGACGTGGTGCCGAAGGACGTGAACGCCGCGATCGCCACTATTAAGACCAAGAGGACCATCCAGTTCGTGGACTGGTGCCCCACGGGGTTCAAGGTGGGTGCATTACTTAACTTGTGACAATTACTATAATGTTCTTCATCTGACGTCCAGACTACCATGCGTTTGATACACACACGACAGACGGAAGGCGTCTTTGACGTAAAGTTAATCATAACATTGACATCTGTCAGCCAGGGATATTGAACAAATCTGGGATGTATAGTTTGACATAATAATTAAGGTTCAATATCGACCATACAAGTCTTGGTCGTTACTTCTCTGAGATAGAGAGCTCTCTACCACATGTCAATTGTGTGGGTTAACCCAATGATGTCATGTACTTGTCTTACTGCTGTTGGGATAACCCAGTAAATGAACTAGCATCTGTATCATCCGACTGTTGTGTCTGACGCGGTGTGTCGTGCAGGTGGGCATCAACTACCAGCCGCCGACGGTGGTCCCGGGCGGCGACCTGGCCAAGGTGCAGCGCGCCGTCTGCATGCTGTCCAACACCACCGCCATCGCCGAGGCCTGGGCCAGGTATCTCACATACTCTCGTTCAGGCAGGACCATTGAGGGATACAAACACCGAGGTGGCTTTACCCTTTAATGGCTAATTACTGAGGGGTCTTTCATCGCATAATTGAGGAGGTCTACCTATGCTTCCTGTTCCTTGCTCTTGACTTTTTTGGAATAATAGATAAATGCTGAGGGCCTCTAGCATTTTGTCATAACGAACCATATAATTTCACCACTAGTGAACCTGCCCTCGCTTCGCTTCGGGAAACCTATACCGAGACGAAATTAAAAAAAAAGGAGCCTAAGTTACTCCCTTATTACATTAGCTACAGTGAAAGACCCGTCAAAATCGGACCAGCCGTTTCACAGATTAGCCGGTTCAGACAGACAGACAGACAAAAATTTAAAAAAATGTTATTTTGATACGTGTACCTACCGTGTGTACATACGTAAGGTTGTTTTAAAATTAACCACTTGAATTTTATTTAGTTGTATAGATAGTGAAGGGGTATGTTACGAGTAGTATATCTGTCCCCAGACTGGACCACAAGTTCGACCTGATGTACGCGAAGCGCGCGTTCGTGCACTGGTACGTGGGCGAGGGCATGGAGGAGGGAGAGTTCTCGGAGGCGCGCGAGGACCTCGCCGCGCTCGAGAAGGACTACGAGGAGGTCGGCGTCGACTCCACCGAGGGAGAGCTCGACGAAGACAACGAGTACTAAACCTTATACTCCACACGCTTCAGACAATCTCCAACTCATTATAACATGCCATACACTAAATAAGTAAATACTCTTTACCATTCTATTCGTAAGGACTTGCCTAAGTGATTTTTTGTTACATTTTAAGTCTATCAATGTAATGGATTTCTTTTTCTTTACCCAAGTTAACAGTCGTAGACGTGCCTTATACATGACAAAAAAATGGAAATGCAGGATTCATTTGAGTTTCGTTTCCAAAATATTTGTTAGGCGAAAATTTGAGTGCTAATTTTATCGACCTTATGATTTTACTGATTGTCTTTGAAGTATGTTCGTAGTACTAATCTGGATGAAATCTTAAACCCAATTACAAGGTAATTAATAAATATGCAATGGTTTTAAGCACTATCGTTAGGGTTGCCAATCCCAGCAGGTGGCAACCCTGACTGATACGTTTAACCAATTAATAATAAACGTAACTTTGATATCTTTAAGGTAATGTAACTATGTTAAGGTACTTTAGCTGACTGAATGTGTTTGTTGGTAGACAGTACAAACTGGTGGAATTTTGTTCAATATCAATATTTATTTGTTTGCAATTGAAGCATTTATTAATATTATTATAAAAGTGATATAACGTAATATTTCCATATATTTTCTTTGGTTTAAGCTAATTTATTGAGAGTTTTTAATATAATTGTGCTTTATATTAATAATGCTGTATGATTGTGGATACCTTTTAATGCACAATAAAAAATTTACACTTTAAACTTGTATTTTATTTCTTAAAAGAAAAAACATATTATAAGATACTTCTATTAATTTACAATATTTCTACAAGATACAGGGAAAATATAATTTATTTACACATACATGATACAACAATAAAAATCGTAGTTTAGTCAAAATTCATTTCAGAGGTAAATTCAAAATAGACTTACAAAATACCCAATATAATTAACATGATTTCTATTAGCAAATATAGGTACCATACGTAATATATGTGATATAAAGATTGTATTACTTTAATTTTGATTGTATATTAATAATCCATTTATTAAAGATTCGGACTTCACAAAAAAGACGTGTTCGAAAGAGACATACATTGTAATCTCAGTCACAATCTTTATGTGATGGACTAATACTTTTTGGGACCATTAAAATATTACGTAACGCAATTTTTGAAGATTTTTGACCTTTCCTCCCTATCATGTAACGTGCCGTAACGTTTTTCTATACCGTCCCTCCCCCGGTCTAAGCGTTACGTAACAAACAAATGACCATGTTTATGTAAAAAAGTTGCCATTTTTCCGAGTTAAAAGAAATATTAAAGTTTACAAGACCTCCTCCCCCAAATTGCGTTACGTAATACGAAAACGGCTGCTTTATAACATAATCATAGTAACATTGTCATTATGCTACAGTAGCCGATCAGTCATAGAGCACCTCTAAGAATGGACTAAAAAACAACGACTAACTTATCTTCAAACTTGCTAACAAGTTAACCATAATAATATGGCTAATTAAACTATAAAGCATTATATACGAATTATAAAATGACTACCTCTGTACTGCGGCTTGGAATGCTAGGAACCCGCAAATTATTTTTAATATAGCCTGTATTTAGCCATTTGATATGTAGGCTAGCATGATAGATTTCGCTGTTCTGTCAAACCTGTCAAAATTACGTAACATTGACGAAACTGTCATGGCAAGCATACTGGTTTGAATTACTGGTAAAACAATAAATCTTACACTATATTATTACAAAGATATGTTACTCTTATACTTTACAAAATGCAAAATTCGGTTATTTTTTATTTAAAAAGAAAAATATAAAAAAGAACATCTATAAAAAAACATATTCTACATAGGAACACATTAATAGCATTATGTAATATACAAGTACCTATTGGTAGAAAATAATTCAAGTGACTTAATTTACTGTGTCCTCTGTGAGGACCATGATATATATTATAAATATTAAACAAAGTGATTAAGAATATTATTTTATGGAATCATGTTTAGTTTATAAATTATCATGAATAACTGCTATAATACTCAAACCTGAAGCCATACTAGTGTTTTTTTGTATTTTAAATTTGAATACATTTTTTTAAAAAGTGTAGCAAATGGAAATGATTTTCTTTTCATACACATATTTATGTTGAGATCAGACATACAGCACAAAATAAAGTTACATCATACATGCGTCTTTTACTACCCAGTCTCCGAAAATTCCTAAAACTACTTTTTTACATTACTTACTATAATATAAAATGTACTCTTTGTCTAATTTATATTATTCTAACAATAAAAAGAACTACGAATAAATGATACAAAATAAAGCAATCTTAATTCATAATGTAAAATACAAAAATGCTTAGCAAACGCAATCAATCGTAAGGTTAAGTACCGTTTAATTAATAAAAAAAAATAACTATTGTCAAACTTGGCCATACATTCTACTTGGCCAGTAATAGTAATTCGTGGGCGTAGCGAGGCATATATGGGGGTATGGGGTATAACCACAATGTGAGTATGAATAGAAACTGCAAAGCCCCAAAAAAGGGACTCTCCAATTAAAAATTGTTCCTGGCTACGCCCCTGTAAATTATAATCATTCCTGTATTTCTCCTTTTAAAATCCCTTGATTTTTTCTGACTATAAAAGTAAATAACAAACCCGAACATAAATCTATCGCTCCATTTCTGATAAATTAGTTTTAAAACTTCCTTACTTTTTATTCACACAATAGAACATTAGACTACTAATGTAATGTTCGATATTAGTGGCGACATCTAGTATTACTTGTGATATAAGGTATTAATGATGGACAGAAGATCACCACGAAAAAAAAACTTTTATAGTATTGATGCAATCATTTAGTGTTGTCCTCAACTAGGAAAGTAGTAACTCACTAATATACAAATGCAATCTCTTAATCTTATTACCTCAAATTGTTCTACCGCATTCTGAGCAACGTTTATTACACACAAATGGCGCTAACAATTGAAAACCGAACTTATTTGCACCACTTTATACACCTCATAATATTACCAACATATATATTACCGTAATATACTCCAACATATATATTTAAATAATACAATAACACATTGACCAGTCTTAGTCAAAATTATTGTCCGTACTTCGTTCACTTAGTAATTGCTAGCATCAAGTACTCTATTTAAAATTCAATTACAGAGAAACAATTGACGTCACTCAACAGTCTTTAACAACGCTAGTTTACAAACCGTACTATCTACAATCTACGTATACAAGTCTAACACTTACCTATGGAGTGATCACAGCAATTGATGTAGGAGGTTCACGGTTGCTCAGGTGACACTGTTAATTTCACTGTTAGAGGTAGCACTGTTTGCACCAGTAGGACGAGATGCACCAGTGGAACAAGTTGCACTAATGGGACTTGTTGCACCGCTGGCACTAATTCGCCTTTTCCTTGAGGTCGTCGACCGGCACGACGGCGTCCCGCGGGAACCAGCCGCGCGGCCCGCGCTCTTCCCCGCTCCCTATCAGCTTCTCGCCGAACAACCAGCGCCTGGATATTACAATATTACATCAGTTATTACATTGTTACGCATATCAAACATGTGTGTGTAAATAAAATAAATGTATTAAAGATACATCAGTCTCATACTAAACATACATACAATTCGAAACGATAAATTCTTTTTGTGAAATCAGTTAATAAGTATGTATTGATATTAGGAGTACAGAAAGCTTTCTGAACCGAAGAACCCGATTCAGTTACACCGATTTTTCAAAAAACCATGTTTGAGATAATTATTATATTGAAGTGCATCGAACATACGTAACGGTTCATGCGTGCGAGCGTATGCGTACATGTGATGCGTACGCATACAAATGGTGCGTGCATGCGGGCGTACGCGTACATATAGTGTGTTAGCAATGTGTCGTGCGTGCGTGTTAGTGAATGTATATGGTTTATGTGTGACCTCCTCTGTCGCGTGGCGCGCACGGTGTCTCCGGGCCGCAGCGGCAGGCGCGGCT
>LGAG01000393.1:186463-222799 GCA_001278395.1 Lerema accius
GGGAACTGCAGCGGCGGCAGCCCCGCCTCCGCGCGCCGCGCCGCCGCCTTCTCCATGATCCAGTCCTCGATCGACGTGCAGTTGCGTAGGATGCCGCGCAACTGTACGACCATTATTACATTAAATTACAATCAGTGTGCGACACCTTGTCCGTTTATTTTAAGGAAACGATCAATAAATAAATCAATATACATGCCATCAGTATTAATAACTAAAGCCTAGTTGTACGTTACCTGGAGGTAGAGCAGCGCACCCACGGCGAGCACAACGCCCACGGCCACGCCCACGGCCAGCAACGTCAGCAGCAGCGTGCTCAGCGTCAGCAGCACCATCGGCTCCGTACCAGTACCGTGCCGCAGATACCACGCGCGGTTGATCGCGTGGTACAGGCAGATCGACAACGCCTGTGTGTGCACACCTTTACTTTACACTTAAAATAATGTCAGCGGAAGCTCATTGTACAGGGTTCCCTTTTATAGAATAATAATTTCCATGCCTTCTCAATTATGAGGAGAGACTAGAAGTGGGCCAATAAAGGGTTGGGGCCACTTCCCACGCAGTGAGCCTTTATTAGCTTAACATTTTAAAGATAAATTATGGTTTTAACTAAAGATGTTTCAATTTGATTGATAATATTAATTGTTTTAAGTTGTATGATACGGAAAGATTTATATCCCACGTACTTCTACTGAATATTTATAGTAAAATAAATTATAACAACCAATTATGTAGCTACAAAGAACTAAGTTTGCATGGAATGTAAGCATTTTATACCTTAAAATGACATTAAATAACATTACAAGAATATACACGAGTCATAGGGCAAGATGTCACATTCTAAACATGATGTCAGCCAAATTCTTCATAAAATAACATTCCATTGGCCACGGTCGGCTCCGTCACAGTCATCGACGCATGTAGATTACATTCACAGCTGTGTTAGCACACCATTTATCATTCGCCATGCATTGCTAATTTAATGCTCATACAGAGCATGCTCTCACATTAACTAGCCTTGAGCTGTGTTTACTAACTAACCATAACATTATTACTAATAAAAGGAAAATTTATGACGATTCTGTATCTACCTGCTCGTGTGTAGAGGATGTTTATGATGCAAGAGGATCTCGGTTCGATTCCCAGCTGGGGTAAACATTGTGGTCAGGTAAAATATTTATGGTGTTTTGTAAAGTCTAAGTATAGGTACCGCTATGAGTAAGTTTTCAAATGTTTAAACAATATTGCACTTTCTTCTCTAAAATATTCTCAAACTCTCACCACTCAGCAAGCTATGTGAAACACCGCTAAAGTTTTGAGTTGTTATGAAGTAGAACCAATTTATACTTCTAACTAGCTGTTGCCCGCGGCTTCACTCGCGTGAAATTTCGTCTGCCACATAAGTTTTGTGACAGATCATTTTATTTATATGTGAAACGGAACGTTTATTAACTAACCAAGATGGCGAATGCGATTTGTTTGTCAGTGCCATTAGAATTTAACAAAATACTCCATAATCCGAATTTTGTAGATATTATGTTGTCGACTCGAAATGAATATTTTTTTATGTTTTGTTATTCGTATAAGGTTTTGATCGGGTCTACCGGTACGGTACCGGTAGCTTGACGAAATTATTAATATAGATAATAGGCTCAAGAAAATCCTTGAAAAATGGAGAAGTTATATTCTGCATTTCATTATTACTTACAACACTGGCGTGGAAGCAACCCATTACAGCACATGTGAGGAACAACGTGAAGTACCCATGGTTGGCGTGGCCCACGCAGCAATTGATCCATGGACAATGGTGGTCCATCTTTTTCACACACCTACCACCTGGATACATCAACAAAATCAGTCATATAACTGATTTATGTATTATAAATAAAATAAATTAGATATAAAAAATCAAATAAATCATGCCAATCCAAACAGAGCTAGGTGCATCAAAAAAATTTTATTCCTAATTTATATAATTATATAATTTATTATTCAGGGTGCGGTCAAGTATTACGTAGCGCAGTTTTTGAAGATATTTGACCCTCCCTCCATGTATAACGCGCCATAACTTTTTTCTGTACCCCCCACCACCTCCCCTTCCCTAAACATTATGTAACCAAATGACCATTTTTGTTTAAAAATTTTGTTGATTCATAAGAATTGTTCTGTACTTTTTAAAAAAAAAGAAAAACAATGTTACATAACGCATTGTTCGAACCCTCCTCCCACCTATGTAGCCTATACAACAAACTACGAATAGCCGGCAGCTCTGCCCGGGTAATTCTGTCGTTTTCGCAATATTTTTCATTGCTGCTCCTCTCCGATTCATCTTAGCATGATGTTATATAGCCTTCTTCGATAAAGGGACTATCTTACTCTAAAAGAATTTTTCAAATTGGTCTAGTAGTTTCTGAGATTAGCGCGTTCAAACAAACAAACTCTTCAGCTTTGTATTATTAGTATGGATATAATATAGATAATTACATTTTCTGCAATGATGAGATCTTGGTGCCTTGTACCCTTTACAAGTTAAACAGTACTGCAAATATTTTGTATCCTCCTCATTGTCCTGGAATATCATAAAAATATAATTTGTAACAATATCACTGTATATACTCGTAAATAGATGACCATTATTGTCTCGATAATAATAATACAATATTTTTTAAACTATCATAACAAACAAAAGAAGTAGTACTCTAATAATTGTTACTTTATAACAAATTGAGATAGGAGTTAATGCAAGCCAGTGCCTTCACTAAATAAAAGGATTTTAGTTGTAGGTCTTATACAGTTTGCAAAAAAACAACACTCACAGGTCGCCAGCCCAGCGGTACAAAGCCAGGTCCTTCCAGAAGACTCTGTAGGAAGAAGTATAGAGTGGAAGCGGCCAGTAGTAGGAACAAGGCACCATGTAGCGCTCCTCCGAGGGTCTCGTGTGGCGGCCACCACATCCCAATTAGATGTATCATTGCCCATGTTATTAGCTTTATAATACCTGTAAATACAATAAATAGGTGTTTAATGCCTGTACAAGTACACACCTACATTTTAATTCCTAATCACAGCAGACACAGACATATCAAATTTATCTTTTAGTTTCCTGTTATTCATGCGTCATGTCATCCAAAAGATAATGGCAGGAAATCCTCTTTGTCCAAATTACTCATTGGCTGGTAATCCTTGGAAAAGCATCAAAATCCATTCTCTATTTTAGTCCTCAAATATGACAATGCATTTATGCAACTTTGTATAGGTTATTGAAGACTTGAAGAGTCATTGTTCATTACATTGTGTTAATAATGCAATGTGAACGTAACATCAGGTGGTTTATAATATAAGGCGATAATCATATCCGTTTTATTACGGCGGTCAAACCATCTGGTTATCATTATCATATCATAACATAGATTACTTACCAAGAACGGCTATAGGTCCCCAGTGGAACAATCTGCGTATAGACCCAGACATTACGCCTGACTTGATTTCTTCCTGATTCATTACGGATGATTACATTTACATTTTAATAACTTATAATTTCACGCACTTCTATATACAGTATTTACAATTTCCACTATAGTAGTACTAATTTTACATGATACTTTATGTTTTCAATGTCGATAACATTATAATTCCAACTGAAAGTGTGCCAAAACTTTGTGGAATAAAAGCAAGGCGAACACCGCGAACAGCGGCATCAACTAGCAATGTAAAAAAGCAACAAAATCCATAAAAAAATGTAATGTGGGCGCAGGCCGCGCCGCCTTTTTTACTGAAGAAAACTAAACTTTTGAATGAAGTTCATAGTCATCTGCTGCTGAATGTAAGAAAAGTGATGTTTACTCAGAGCTGTCAAATTGACAACTTGAACTTGCCAAAAGCTCCGACAGTTTGAATTGAAGATATAGATAATCTCAAATAATCAATGGGAATATGCCAATTTCCACAGATTGTAACTAAATATATATGTAATGATATTTTAATACTATAATCATTCAATTTTGTACTTTATATTGATTCAAAAACTTTATTTGATGCTTTTATGTAATACTTAACTAATGCTATTCTGGAAATCTATCTAATACTTATTAATGCATTAAAAATCTATAATAATAATGTAGGTATAATTATAATATATGAACTTATAAAATAAATTATTTATTTAGAATATTCCTAGATTCTAGATGAACCAGAAATAGGTCCCTGTGGTGAAATAAAGTAGCAGTACGAGCAGTACCTATACAAGCAAGAACGTAATAAGAAATTAAGAAGTTTAGTTTGCGCAATAGCAATGTTTGATGTTTATACGTTGAGTGAGATAAATCTCTACGCTGTCTTACTTAAGCCTTTTGTACTAGCTACAACGATGTCGTTATAAAGCTAATGAAAACCTATTTTAAATGAATACTGTAACTGATCAAATAAATGAAATGAATTGTTTTATTTTTTCTGAGACAATCTTGGTATTTTATTTAAAAAATAATTGGTATAATTTATAAAGATACGTATGGTAACACCGTTTACCACGTCACGCAGGCAGTTGTCACATCACTTCGCGATATTTTTGTGGCTCTTTTGGGTGTGTGCTTTCTTGATGTGTGTTGTGCTACTTATGTGGATTATTCGGTGATATTCTTCTTTTTACCGGGTAAGTTTTGTCCTTAAACACTTATTATTATGCACCTTTCTACACTTAGAATTCTGATGTCAGTGACTCACAGTGGCGCACTACTTTAATCTGCGTAAATGATCACCCACCGGTGACTGAAGACACTTTATTTGACCAAGCAAAGTCAAGATTTTTATGAAACAACTCCGGTAACAACTCATGTCTTGGTTGTAATGCCAAGATTGGTACGTAGGCAATCGTCGCTCCAGTCATAATTTTCTAAGTAGTCGTAAATGTCACGCGGTAGGCGATGGAGCGACGGTTGTCAAACGACTCTCTACGGCGGAAATTACTATGCGATGTTCCTCACATCACACGTATGTTTTCTTGTTGCAGATAGTGACACCGAGCCGCCAAGATGCCGAAATCGGTGAGTTCGTGTTTACAATAATACCTATTGACAGTTATTTAGTCAATGTTTCTAGTATGGCATCACATGCAGCGTATTTTGCGCTGCGTGTTTTTACTGATTTCACCATTGCAATGTGCTCAGTTTGCTCTGTATGTGAGGAAACATTAGATATTTTATCCAGTGGAAGTAAAACTTTCAGCATTAACCATTATTGCATTGCTATTGTTGCTCCCTATCATTTGCAAGAACAGCTATTTAAAAAATTAAGAACATCATATTTAACACACTATGATAACAATATGTTGTAACATCATAGAACTAAATTACAGGCTTATAGAAACAAGATAGCATTATGATACAGTATAGATTTTTATCAATGCTTACTTGATAACATGGTTAGTAAGGATTGCACTAAATACATCTCATGTAGGTTGGCTGAAGTTTTTGGAATAATACAAACATAATGTCTTAATGGATAATTAATATTTTTAAGGATGTATTAAATATTATACCTAAACTTATTTAATAAAGTGAATTGAATTAAAATATCATTGGCCAGTGTTACAAATAACAAGGCTAAAATATAATATAACTTTCTGATTCTGCTATCAGAGTGTATGGTGAATGTTTTGTGTTATCACTAAATTCAAATGTTAATTATGTGTGAGTGGAAACTGTTGGATAATGTTTTTATTTTGTAAATGTCACACACACTGAATAAATTATTGATAATGGTGTTGTTATGTTGCATACATACAGTAATATGTATTTTATACCAATTTTGATGTGTTTTCCTGGTATAAAATTAGCCAAGGCAATGTTATCACAAGCCATAATTAATTATAAATCTAATTGAGTAGAAAACCTGCTTAGAAACATATGGTGAAATACAAAAACATGCTCTATATACAGGGGTTTATAGATCAAATTAGATAACAGTAGTTACACAACCGTAGCACTGGAGAAATACCACTTGAATGAACAGCTGAGCTGGCTTGGTGCCAGTAGTAGCATGGATGTGCAACAGTTTTTGAATGGTAGTAACCTTGATTGAAATTTGTTATGATGCTTCTATATTATGTTTTCAAACTATAATTGGCTTTTTACTAAAGTAAAAAAAAAAACAAAATTGAAAGAGAGATCATTTATAGTATTTTGAACATCTTTCCAATAAGGTTGAATAACAATATTTTTATTTATTTATCACAGATATGGAGAAAAACAATAATATTACAATATAAATAAATAATGCTATACACTATAGTCCTTTTGGGATGCTATATTGTCTTGGAAACCATAGACAACAACCCATACTAAGCACTGAATGTTACATTCATCATTTCTGCCTCTGGGAATCAAACCTAGAACCTATTGAATAATGGTCCAATATGTTTATTATTACTACATATTGACTGTCAATTTGACTAACTGATTTATGATTTGTGCTATAATATTAATGCAAATCTTTTGTAATCAATAGGGAAAGTGTAACACAAGAAAAAAAATGTTACTTAGTACATACTAAAATTCTTTATATATTTATTTTTCAGATTCTTGATTTTATAACTAACGTGCTTGACAAAAGCGCAGGTGATGCATTGGTTAGTCATGGTTTGCTGATAAACAGTTTTTGTGTGATTGTTTTTGATTGCAATTTTATTTTTGATTGCAATTTTTTTAGATTACAATTTCATACCATTTCTTTGCACGTAGTTTACTTGTCACATGCTAGTTTAATAATGTTAGTGTTTTTAAAAACAAGTTTTTTTGACTGTTTTTTGAACAAGTATTGTGTATATTGGTGATGCTTATGAATCTAATAAAATCACCTGCACATAACCTAGTCATTTTTAGATTATAGTGTATACTGTTACGGTAACTCTAGCATATTTTAGAGTAATTTTCAGTTTTATACTTAAGTCTATATCTTTATATTTTGTGAATATCTTTTTTACTAGCATAGGTTATGCTTCAAAGAAGATCCAAATTACCAAACCTTATTTAACACCTTTACAAGATTGATTAAAAAAACATAACTTCTTATTTGAATCTCACTATTCTATAATAGCACTTTTAAAGTTTGAGTAACGCTACAACACATAAAAGGCTCTCTATAGTTTTTCATACTGAGCATTTTCAGTTTGAAAACCTCACATGATAATGATATGCAATATTTCAAAATTTAAATAAACTACTATTTGAAATATAATGTTACCATTAGTTATGGTAGTGTCAAAATGTAATGTTTTATGAGTCCTTATCATATTTTATGTGATTAGATAGTATGTTTAAACATGGTACTATAATTGTGTATATTTGCAGATGTGAGCATGACAGTTCATATATTTCTCATTAGTATGTAATGTACAAATCTTTATACATCATATTTTTGAAATCGTGAGTGCATGTGTTTGTGCATGCACGCACGCGAGTTTGTGTTATATTGTAGTTACAATTCACAAATTCATTTATTATCAATTAACTATAAACCCAATAATGCATCCTGTACATACATTATACAATTTTATAATTTGTAGAAGACCTGCGCCGATGCCAATGTGTCTTTCTTGTAGATACATTTTTTAATCAATAAAATTTGGAAATCGGAATGTAAAATATCCGAAACTATTATATTTAACGTAATTTTTTTTATACGTCTGAGGGTACTAGGTACGTATTATTATACTTATTGCACGAAATTAAGTTTAATATTTTCTGGATTCTATTTCACCATAACTTTGAAATGTACATACACATTTAGATAATTTTTTATAGTTGTTGTTGATATTATTTACTACTCTTTAAAGTTTTTTTTTATGATTTAAGTTAGCCATTGCATCACCTTTCCATAATCACTTCATCTTTCGTTTAGTTTCCTCTAGGATCTTAACTAGTAGCTTTCCATGGCCCTCACACAAGGGTGCGGTGTATCGCCTACTACATAAAAGACTGCTTGACAACTTCATTTCAGTTAATAAAGTTAAACAATCGTAGCGGTATCGAGTGGAGAAAGTTAAATCGTACGTTCTGATGCCATAACATATCAACATGCCGTATTCATTCACCGCTCTCTTATCTCGCAGTACCTACTTGTTTATAAAAGTTTCCATAAGTACGGTTTTGTCAAACGTATTGTATGTGTATGTGTCTGTTACATGCGGGTCTTTAAGTCTGTCTGTACTCTGTCCGCTCGCTAACCAACTAAACACGTTGGTGTGGGCACGTTTTGTTCTAGATCTCGCGTCGCGCTCGATTGCTTCAAAATCTCGTTCTTCACTGATATTAGCTTACCTATTGAAAGTCGCAATAACTCATGTTTGTCTGAATCATATAAGAATGATAAAATACGTGTTATTGGGCGTATACGTGATCCGTAAACTGTTTAACGCTCAATTGACTTGTTGACAATCAAAAACATACCGTAACTTGCTTACAGTTAGGTGTAACTTACAATGTAGGTTATGTGTCCACTATGTTTGAGCTCGTTCACCTATAATTCAATTTGAAGTCAGAACGATGCTTTCCTACTTGCTTAGGCCTGACGTAAAAATAAATAAGATTCAGTGTATCTACCTGCATGTCAATAGTCGAGCCCGAAATAGGTAATTTGCTTAACAGATCGATCCTTAATATTATTCTTAAATTGCTTTTGAATTGGTGTGTCAAAATTGTTCAATCGGCCTAAGAATGAGACCGCCGAAGTTGATCGCGAGAGGTCCTATCTTGAACGAAGACAGATTCGACAGTGGCAATAAGTAGAACGGATCCTTAAAAGGCCAGAATAAACTTTTTGCTCGAATCTCAAGTGAGGCTCTACTGCCTTTCTTGAAGGTTCCTTATGCGTCGGATAGGTATGGGGTAGAGGCGGTCAATAAATTATCCAAATATATATATTTCAACTCGGCATCATTGGAAGGTTTCCCTCTCATAAACCTGTCTCTAACCTGTTGGGTAACCTTGCTTCTGAACATATAACTGAAGCCTAATTTGCCCCTTATTGCAAACATACGAGTACGTCGCATTGGCCTCGTTGATATGGAGTTGCATGACTCAACGTTGCGTGCGACTATATAGATAGATTGTAATGTTGCATTCAAATGTGTTCTTTTGGCTTATCTTGGAGCCATTTTTGTGGCAGCTGTTTGCAATCTTCCCATTAAATTAGATGATAGTATGTCCTGCTCAAGAGGACTATTTCCAAAATATGAGCAATGAATCTGCGTTGTAAATCTTTCTTTTAATAAAACCTAAGGAAACTAAGACAGAAAAACGAACGAAAACGAAGCCTTTAAAATGTTAAAAAATCTCAAGTTACTTCGAAGGAAATTAAAAATGTATACCTGTTGAGATTCCAAGTGATTTCTTATCGAAGTGGGATCGATATCGAGCGCGGTATTCTCATTGATGGTATTTCTTGTCACAATATTGTGTAACGTGAAGACACATAGATGTTTGCAGTTCGCCGACTGTCACAGAGGAAGGAAACGAGAAAGTGGGCCACGCGTTATCTACTTAGTGGACACTGCACCCATTGCGTTAGTTGCTAAGTGTGGGTGTGTGCATATGTATAGGGCAGTCTCTGTCCGTATAGCGAGCCGGATCAAATGCCGGATATTAACGCTTTGAAGATGTACTTCTACTTTCTGATGTGTCAACTATTAACAACGAAATGACTACTGCGACGACGTACATGGAAGCCCGAAATGTCTTACCTTACTAAGAGGTCGAAAACTTTGAGTACGAAAAAGATTCTATCTAGCATTTGCCTTTAAAATCATTGTTTGTAAGCTCGCAGATTGACCTACGCAAATACAGCTTAACAATAGTTGCTGCCCTAAAAGCTCTAATCTAAGGCTGGCCATAGACGGACTTCATCAATCGGTCGACGCTGGCATCCTAACTGCGGCGTCGCAAGCTGCCTGCGTAAGACTATTAGTGCCGTCGTTTGATCCTAGTATCATCCTGATTCTGAAACGTCAGCAAAATGTTACAAATTGAGGACTCATACAGTCTAATTTGCCGATTGAAAATACCTGACTGTACAAGAATGTGTTACCCAACTAAAAGAATGGTTAGATCAATTCCCTTAGTGTGAATGAATAAAGATCTACCACCGACTGCCTTGGAGAAAATAGAATTTCTTAGTACAATCGAGCACCATTGCCTAAAGGCAAGGCAAGGCAAAAAAGGTAATAAACCTTTTTCTAAAGATTACGTACATGTACTGTTACCTAGTATTTGCGTTATTGTAACATCTTATCGCTTATCGCTTTTACGATAATTGTTTGACAGGAATCATTGGAATTTGGCATATCATTATGTTATAATCCTTACGACGTGAAAACTACTCACCGATAAATTGATTTAAGTCCATTGAAAATAATTTGATTATAAATAGTACCTATTTGTACAAATGAATAGAATTAAAATTGCTATTGCTCATCGATACTTGAAATTTAGAACATAGCCGCATTTAAAATGTAAGCTTCACTTTGGTTCGTAAAAAATAGTCAATGCAAAGGTTGCGGTTAAGTGTTAAATCGTATCAAACATAACGCGTTTAAGTCATCGATTGGATCATTGTTCAATTTAGAGACGAGTGAGTAAAAAAAGTAGCGAACGAATCGTAGGCGACCGTCTGAGGTGAGCGCGTCAGCCTTCGGCCTCGGGGCGCGGGCGCATCCCCGCGGCGACCGTTCAGTTCAAACTACACCGCCGCGTCCGGCACACGCGGCTTCCGTGATCCGTGCTGCGACCGCGCTGCACTACCCCCACAACCTGGTCTACCCGGACACCCCAGACTACCCGGACTACCCCTCCCGAACAGTGACTGTGACCGTGACACTTACCCGTGTGACCCCCCGACGCCAGCACCATGGTTGCCGGCGGCAAACAGGTATGGTTACATAACGTTCAAAGGACGAAGCGCCGGAGTTACTCGTTCTAATCGTTGCTTTGGGTATTTAGGCTTGGATTCACTTACTCATGTGCTGTAATAATTCCAGTACGATCGATCATTATACTTGCATCGAGTTCTTAGAATTTTTGTCAACAGAACCTTCTAAGAGTTACCATCGCCGACGTTATGTACTGAAACAGTCACTTTAACAGGTGTACAATTTTCATCGCTTATATTTTTGCCTTGAAGTGTACCTTAGCAACAGTTTTTCTCGTTAACCGTATATATTATACGAGCGTATGTATGTATGACTCGATTCATAAGTCGCGATGATGTCATCACGAGCGTAAACCTCAAGATTCAAGTCGGGGTCGGTTATAGTTTTATTATTTATTTTACCACCGCGAACGGTTTTAACCGTCTTTTTATCCGCTATCCCTGTCTTCGACGGCGGATCAAGTGAGACAGGAATAGTTTCCTGTTTCGCCAATGCGCCCTCGCTCTCGATTTCGTTGGAATAAAATTCCTGTTGTCGAGCGAGCGGCGTTCACGATGCGATGGCGAATTAAAACATTGTTTCATTGTTGTTATCACCAGAGCCTCGTTTATAGCATTCACGGTGTTTAAGAAAATCGTGATGTCATGCTTGGATTGTACAAACGAATTCCATAAACCATAGAACTTGCAATATCAAATCTATTTGCAGCTGTGTCTGCGCTCCTTTAACATTCGTTATTAATATAACAAGAACTACTTGCCTCAAAATTAGTTTTAGGTAGGCCCATTCCTAGTTTACCATTACAATCTGAATTGTCTGAGATATTACTCCACGTCGTCTGCGTCGTCAAGGCTTTTCCTTACTGTCAAAAGCCTGTTTCATGTTATAAAAACTTGCTAATCATTCATTGTTCTATACCTTCTTCACAAAGTTCACTGTTTGATGTAATCGTGTGATCTCTTGGCAAATAGAAGCTCAGCATATATGTATATTCATTCACTTACGAATGAATTTATTTTTTTCATAGAAATACTTAAGACATTAACGTCAAAAGTTAATTAGATAGGTATATCGTCACATATAATTTAAAATATTTTTGCTCATTGTTTTGAGCACTTATAATAAAAAATGTCATTGAGTAATATTATCACATTCGTTCCCGTACTGTTATAAGTTTTAATTTCAGTAATCTCTATTACAATTAAATGTATGTTTATATTAAACCCCTAATTATAAATGTGGAAAGTGTTTTCATCTTTATTTATTATAATTATAATGCAATTAAAGGCGAAAACTTTCCTTACTTCCACATTTAAATACATTTTACTTATCAAGGTTTCACTTCTTATACATGTATCTTCATATCTGTTGAAGGGGTAATTGTTATTCCGTCCGTAGTAAACGACGATCGGTAGTTTAATGTGGTGGTCAGCGGTAGAACGTCACTCGTTCATTTCGTAACGTTATCGGTGCACTTGAAGTTAATTTGACGGTCGACATGGTGGCTGCCCATGTGGAGCTGTTTCACTCCGTTTCACTGACTGCGATTTCTATACTCTCTACTACTTTACACTCAACTGTCTACATACTCTTAAGGGACAGTTTAAAATTTCCAATTTACTTTGGGTCTGTTTCATCGTCTGGAGCTTTCGATGCTTCTTCTGATCATATTTGTTGCCTTGTTAAAGTCGTTGGTGTCTTCGCTTAAATGTTTTCTAACAATTGTATTATGAAGTAGAACGGTAAATAGTTTTGAATTTGAATAAATATGCCGCAGCAATCTTTCTTCAAGTCACTACGACTGTTTTCGTAACGGTTATATCATAAAAAGATAGTGATCATGAACTTGGCTAAACACTTTATTATTTATCGCTATCGATTTTATCGCGGCCTAAGAGTTCAACCTGAAACATTTTTTTGCATGTAAATTATTTCGATTCAGTGGCTATGTTATCGTTTTTATGCGCCGACTTATCGGTTTATTTATTCAATTACATGGGATGTCTTGAAGACATAAATTCACTAAAATTTTTCGGAGCTATTTGGGCGGTTTAACTTTAACAACAATCAGTTTATCGCCTAATTCTGTTAATGTAAGCTCCCTCTTCTGTACATGATTGTTAACCACGTGACGTGGACACCTGCCGAATAGCACCTGTCCTTTGTTCTCCACCCCGCTTTCAACCCTTGCAGCCCTAATGCACGCAAGCTGTGAGCCAAACATATCTTCCATCCTTTTCTTTGCGTTTAAATTTCATTCCGTTGGGTATTGCGTAATCGAACTGGAAAAAGTATTTCTACCAAGTTTAAGCTTCATAGATTACAAAAGGCTTATTTTTCAAATGTAAACCAGGATTTTCCTCAATATAAGTAACCATTCAAAGAAACTACTGAAGGTAAAAACAAAAGGACGCCGGTGTTTTATCGAAATTAAGCAAATTATCTGTCGTTGGCCTCCTATTTGAGTCCTATAAAATATCGACTAAATAGCATTTAACAATAGAACATTCTATAACATCTAAAGACTACACAAGGTGTATGAAACGCGACCCAAATACAGATGTCCTCAATAAATAGCCACGAGCAGGATTAGCAGTGGAGGCTCACAATCACACTGGCCGGTGACCGGTGCCGACAGATAGGTGGTACTAATCTAATTAACAGCCGAGTATGCACTAGTTCCATAGTCTCTCCACACCTGTGTAACCTCACTTTGTATGTCTTATTTGGAATTTTCGAGGTCCTATGGATTTATAGCAAATCCTAGATATTCATAATTTTAGGTGATTTCAAGAAAAACAACATTTGCTAATCTTTCTGCCCTTTAAAATGACCAAATGTGAAATAGCATAAAAAGACTAATAAGAAAATAAGACTAATGACGACACCTTTGTAATTTGCGTAGTTTTATTTAATGTTTAATTAACAGTTGAAATAAGTCCCACGTGCAAGAAGTAAGCAGAGTTATTGAAGGAAACAATCATAAAATACATTTACTAGTTAATAGAGTTAACAATTAATTTGATAATTGTTAAGTACGACATAAATATATTATAATAATTATGCAGTACATTTTTTCTGTGATGATAATTACACCGGTAGCCTTGAACGGCGTACATCTGAGAGTAAAGTCACTTCCTGTGTTAGCAAAAAGTGCTTAGTCTTATGCTTAGGGTCTGGCATGAATGGCTGTGATACGGTGATACGGCTGCGGTTGACTATTTATATGTATTGTACCTGTCTTCGCATACATCACTCACACTCTCACAGTTAAGAAAGCTTACAACTAATTCCACTGTTTAGGCCACCTTAGGCCTGTACCATAAACCAAACGGACAAAAGACGTTACACCAACCGAAAACTGCCTTTCTAGAAAACTAATCGAACTAAGCTCGTTAAATATTGACTAAAAGTAACGATGGACATGCTTTTAGGGATTCCTTTGAAACTAATAAAGGATTTGATTGAATGCAATTAAATTGTTTCTTTACATATAAATATCGAAAAGCAAAAGAACCATTATCATCAGAAGAAGAATCATCATGCAAAGAGTTAAATCGTGAGTTTTGCTGTCGAGTGGAGATAAGCCTAAATCCACGTGCAGTCGTCATCTGTGGTCGTCATCGTTGCCGGGAAGTGACGTATTTCACAGGCTGCCGTGAAAAATGTGTCTACTGCTCACTCATGGCCAGTAATTTGTCACTACCGTCAACAAGTTCTTGGAACAACGGATCCCTGAATAATCAACTTTCGAAGTTTCCCTTTCCTTGAAGAAAATTTTTTTTTAATTTATTTTACCAGAAGTTAAGTTGATTTCACTTAACACACGAGTCAAAGCTGACGTTTTTATTAAAATTTCAGTTTAAAAAAGTCTAAATTTATAGAGCGTCCATGACCTTCGTCGAAAATTGTTCACCAAATCCTCATTGTCAGTAAAACCATATCTGAAGTAATATCAAATCTCGCCAACACGCCAACGACGTCTATTTATATCGTGCAAGGCACACATGGACGCCATTTGCTATACAGTTTTCTTGCTGATAGCTAAATACATACGGCAACAAACTATTACATCATCCGACACTACACGCTACTATGGCCTCTTTCACTCATTAATAATGTCTCTAATCGCGAAACCGCTAAGATACTTTTAAAGTGTTTTTGGTTAGACGATCCTAATCCTTTTGTGGCTATCTTTCATGTTTTGAACAGTTCCCCCTTGAATATAGGTCCACTTTAATTAACGCCAGGTAGACTTATCTTAGCCCTCTTCTGATGTCTTTGATCTTGCTGTGCTAGTCAGGGCATAGTTATTGCCCACTTGGTCGTGTTCTAGTAGATCCCATGTTATTATCACCAAAATATAGTCGCTTTGTAGTAAATATATTTCCTTTTAAGTAAATTTAAGTTGGATACAGCAAAATATAATTCGATTTAAATAGCACCATATTGATCCTAAATGTATTTTTTAGAAGTTTGATATATTGAGACTGTTGAATATTATAATGTTTGTAATCAAAATTTTATCAAATACTTATGGAAGTTCGGGCGGAAAAAAGCAAGAACATGACTCGTTCAAATGAAATATCCTATACGTGTCGAGAGGCACAACAATGATATCACCGTCATATCTTCAGTGTTTGAGTAGCCGAGATGCACTCTCAAACACGGTGCCGCATGCCGTAGTCGGTAATACATGAGTGTTAATATCGTAAATTACTTTCGGGTTCTTCATACGTGCTCTGTTGCCATCGGACGATTCATGGAAGCGGGTTTTTATTATAAACATGAGGCAATTTACGTTATCGACTAAGTCAAGGTTCTCGCTTATGACGTTAAGAATAGGTAACGTTTAAATTAAGTCTTTCCCTATAAGGTAGTAAATTATTTCTATTTTTATTACATTTGTTAACCACAGCTGCATCATTAAATGAATGATAATTATTAAGGCGTTTCGCGGTTGGGCCGTGCCAAGTAGGAAAATTTCCTATGCAATACATTATGATTAGCCTTGCCCGCATGTCTTGGCCTCTGGGGTTCCCTTGACACATGGCTGCCGTAATGTATTGTGCTATCGTTTGAGTTAACTTGAGTAGCTCGTAAGGATTTACCTTATAGTTTTACTATCATGTAAACACTTCCTTAGAATTACTTAGATCCTTAAATGTATTTTATATATATTCTTTGTCAATTTAATTTGACTTCAATTTTAATGTTGTATGATTTTTTAGACGATATTTCTTAAAAAAGTATTAGGTAAATATTATTAAGTATTAGTAAGTATATTGTAACTAATGGCATTTATATTTAGCGAGGCACCTTGCATTCATATCTGCAGTTATCGTTGCATAGTAGAACGTAAATAGCGTCCATGACTTGACGACCCATAATGTATCTCGTTTATGTTGTTACGCTATACAATTTGTTAGATGAAGATTGTATAATGGATATAATTTAAGAACGATTTGGCCGAATCCAGCTAAATTTGCGAGCGTCTGGCGTACGTAGTGAGCCGAGCAAATGACTGGTGCCTTGCATAAACATCCGCCGTTTACTTTACCGATAAGGCGCTAGATTGTCGCTAGGTCTGCGCGCGGTCGCTTATCTCCGTCCAACGCTCTATGTACTGATTCATCGCGTGCAAGATTACCGGTCGCTTCGTCGACTGGTTTCTTAGTATTGCCTTTCAATATGCTAATTAGTGGCGTCGGTTTACCTGCACTGATGCCTCTGCTTTGATATATACCATTTCGATTTGGTATCGTTAATCTTGAGATAAGATGATTAGGCGAGCTGGATGCGTAAATGTGTCATTTTCTTTTACAGTCTTGTCTTTTGCTAATGGTAGCAAACACACTATGGCTGAGTTATGTCTACTTCTATGTCTGTTCTGTAGAATAGGTCTACTACTATGTTTCTGTTTCCTTTAAAAATTTACCTACGATTCTAGATTGTTCGGCCTTAATTAAAAACAAATTGTTCAGATTACGCGTAGCCGGAATCTTATTTGTATTCTGTTTTGCAGTACGATTCAAAATCAAATACGTTTACTTAGCGATAAGTGCATGCGGGCTCAAATTATGCAGCTAATTATAGGGGGAATGAAGGGTCGTTGACGACCTCGAAACGACATTCAGCGGATGAATGTAACGCTGAAGTGCATTGTTGTCAGCATCCACCAGATAACATCGTCTGACGAGATACTATTGTTAATAAATTTACGATTCGTTGATTCATCTCCAACATTACCATCTGTAGTGGATATGATCATTTGTTAGCTATTGCTTTACAAGATGGTATCATATTGTTTATCTTCATTATTCATCACTAGATTGACTCATCACTAGACCCTTCATTATTTACTTTTCAGATCCAGAATTTTATATATTTTCCATTTTGAAAACCTTTCATTCATACGTTTTGTCTACTGTATAAATAACTCAACATATACCAAGTACAAATATTCTTATGGTACTCAATCTAAAAGTAGATGATATTAAAATATTTTTAATTTTCTAATAACAATGAAAAACAAATAAAAATCAATTAAATAGATCAGCAAATTGTAAAATTTCTTATTCCGAATCGTACGAAAGTATTGTAGGTACATATTAATTACTTTTTACTTAAGTTCGATAGCTCATCCTATATGCGCCAAGAATGGCTAATGAGACTAATGAGAGATTATCTCATTCATGTAAATTAACTTTGTACAAGTTAATTCATATATAATTAAAGCTTAGATACACGAGTCTATTATTACAATCATTTGAGCATTCACATAAGTCCATAGTACTACTGATATCGCTATCTTATCATGGTATTTGGTAATTGCCTGAACGTAGTATTTCTAGACACGAATATAATGTAATAATTTATCCACCGTGTACCTAGAGAAATCCTGATAAGGATATGATGGAATGCAAGAATGTAATTACGCAATTCCAGCATATTGGGTTTAAATGTGTAACATTTTAGAGGAAACATCGTAACCGTTTAATAAAGAAAACAAGAAAAAAAATAGAATCTGAACGTACGAAAGTCGGGAACATAAATTAAAAAGTACTAGATATGGTGCAGTATGCACTCAATTTAAACTTCCACTTCACAAAACTGATGAACAGTGTAAATAATGATGACACAATCACCCCCGGAAGATCACATCCGCTTGGCATCGGCTCAACAGAATCGTATAAATTTAGCTCAAACAAATCAACATGCACTTCTCTTTCGGATCGTTTTGTTTTTGTCCTGTTTTCACTTTCTATTTATGGATTTCGGCCGGTTGTCTTTCATTTCATCGGTTCAGGATACGAATTGAATGCATGAATATGGCTTATTTCATACTACACCGAGTACTCTTATTTTTCTTTTAAATAAAGAGTTAATCGAGAATTCAATCAAGGCATTCGTAACTTGAAGGATGGATTTGCCACAATCTTTCACGAAATTAGTTTGAATTAAATTTGAAAATAAAACAAAGATCATCACGAAGATGTTGTGTTAAGTGCACTTGCGCCGGTTGTATTTAAGGAACGCAATGACTAAATACAAAATTTCGTTTTGATTGTATACAAGTAAAATAATTCAAAATCATCATAATTCATTCATTATGTAATGTACCATAGCCACTGTAAATACTAAACTTGTATATAGCATAAACATTAGGATGTTGAATTTAAAGTAATACAACAACTAATTCCAGATGAACGTCCGCGTGACGACGATGGACGCGGAGCTGGAGTTCGCGATCCAGCAGACGACCACCGGCAAACAGCTGTTCGACCAGGTCGTCAAGACGATCGGCCTGCGAGAGGTCTGGTTCTTCGGCCTCCAGTACACCGACTCTAAAGGGGACCTCACCTGGATCAAACTTTACAAGAAGGTTAGTGGAAGCTTTCTCATTATATCTTCGTAAATGTGAGGGAATTCAAATATGTTCGTTTATTTCTCAATTGTTTCCATTTTAATTTTCTTACAATCCGATAACATAAATCATACTATTTTGTGTTTAAGATTTTGACTTCTATAATGTATTACACAATATTATATTGGCTTATGAATTTTAACTACAATTAAAAGTTTGGCCGGAATGCCTTTGCAGTAATATTGGTACAGATGTTATGAATACTAATGAAAAATCTATAGTTCAATTCATAAACACTGTCGACTATTTTGGGCTGTTATTATTTGTAATGTTTTCACCTAAATCATCTTGTAATTGGTAATTTTAACTTGAAAAGTTAATGTAACTAGATTTGGCAATAGTTGTTTAATCAATTCTCTCCAGTGCGCCAGTCTCTCGTGGGCGTCTATTATTTCACCGTGTGAATAACAAGTTGCTCTATCGATGTGTGTTTTTATTTTCAATTATTCTCTTGTTAAATTAGCAATTCAAGTATTTATTGTCTTTAATCGTATAGTTATAGTTCGTACTAGTTTATTTCTTGTCTATGTACTATTATCTATATATCTTTGAGTGCACAGTGCGTTCCGTCATAAATGCGCGGATGACGGAGAGCTGCGTAACTATTATTTTTAGCGGAACCCATCAAGTTCAAGTTCGTTTTACGCGCCAATTCGTTCTGCCGACTAAGCACGCTCTGGTTTATGAATTTTACGATTGAGCTTCTGTATGCGCCCCTTTCTGTTTCTGTGCCAAATGTGTTCGTAATTCATAATATGTGATTTACTGTTATTATTTGTGCATCAATAAATGCGTTCACGTAAATCGACTGTTCTTGAGTGCTTCCCATAACGAACATGTTTATACTAACGCCTGCACTTGCTTACATATTTCAATATTATAATGTACAATGACTATAACTCAATTTACAAATGTACTATCTGTTTATACAAAATTGTATTTTTTATTATTTTGGAACTCATTGATTGACTCAAGAATTAATTTTTCCACTTTTCTAAGTACTAACATTTCAAATTATTTATTACATTTTAATGCTCAGAAGCTTTTCCAACACAATAACAGTTATTTTAAAATACTCCTCGGAAAGATTATTTATAAATATTGTTTTAGCAAGTTTTAATATTCAATTATAATTTCGAATCTAAAGGTCTCAAATACCATCAAAAGGTACATGATTGTTATTCAAGTCGACGCTTGCTTCCGTCATGTTATTTTCGCCCGTGGATTCCATGAAATTATTTTCCTCGAGCTCTTATCCTTCCTCGTTAACATTGACCCGATAAAGCAATGTCAGCGTGTAGGAACAAACTTTCCGAATGTTAATATTATTGAATTCAAGTACTTTATCAGCGAGGACAGGGAGTTTTACATTTCAACCGTCAACGGGTGTCCTTTGATAATTTTAATTGCACTTGTTGATATAAACTTTAAACGTTTTTAATACGAATTTAGAGAAAAACAATAAAGTTCAATCAAATCCATATCGATATGAAATTAAGTTTCTTTCCCTATATTCAAAAGTCTGCGATATGTATTTACTAGTTTAACTTTATAGACTTCAGTATTCCCATCAGAGACATCAGTGTACTCAGCGCAGTGTGTTGGTGAATGGGTAAACAGGTGTAGTGTTACCGAACCTGTTCTTGGCTGTCGGTTACGGTATTTCTGTTTATGAAAACGACTCGTTGGCCGATGGTCATCTGCTTTGTGATTTGAAATCATTCCTTGTGCCACTCATATTTTAAGTTTGTGGGTAAAATTTGTATTACTTATTTAATGTATTTCAAATGTTTGCGTTTGTAGTTCGTATATCAAAAATATTGAACTTCGAATAAAAAGTAAATTACGGTACTTACTTACGAATAGTGTCTTAAAAATGATAAACCTATAACTTCATTTCAATACAAATAAGGATTTGTCAGTGAAAATTAATGAAATATATTTACTAGTTGGCATGCAACACATTGCTGAAATACAAAAGCATACCAGACAATAATTTCCCTTTAAGTTCGTCCGACTCGGCCAAGGGAAAGTTTATCAAACAATGAAACTCGATGAACGTTTGCATTTGGGCACGTGGAGACGCTTTCACGCGAACGTGTTGTAAAACATACGACAATGCATGCGATATTGGAAAACTAACAGCAACATGCGGTTCAGCACTTTGTCATGAATGATGACGATGTTCTACTTAAAGTCGTGATTTAATGATCATACAGTAAGAACCATTGTCGTGTGACCTGGCTTCGTGGCCGTCGAATGGTTCCAATAGGAATTTGTCATAATTTGTTTTGTTCATGAATGTAGTGGGAATGTGGCAAATTTTAGCATCTTTACATTAATGATTACGCATACTGACACATACGACCTCAGTGCTCATCATGAGATCTGGTATGTTTGATACAAGTTAAAATTATAACCGCTAAACGGAGATCGAAAGAGGTCTTTTCGGCTTGGCAGGAACTAATAGCCGAGGGCTTTTACCTGAAGCTTTATCCTTACCTCATGATAAGTGGCCACTGCCGTTTTCCGATTAGGCGCAACTACTATTCTTTTAGGATGAACCGTAACATATTGTAGTATTTTCTTTGTGTGTCGGAGAGCTAGATTTATACGAAGCTCCCTACTTCTTGGCGCGTAATGTGTGTAATAATATTGTTGTTTCTACCGTCCGCTCGTTTATCGGTTACTTCTTACAATTTGTTTATAGTATGTCAGTTACTGGTCTGAAGTGCCAATGACCTTATACGACTTATCAACGAAGTGTAATGAACCCACATTGATAACCTGTCTCGCCTTTAATCTGGATACCGAACTGATGACCTAATTGTAGACTCTGATACAGTTGAAAACATCCTGGTTTTAGTTTAAATCCAAGAAGCTAGGCTGTCAGCTACTAATTAAAAGTTCACGGTTAGGACCATGGCTGTGGTGTTAATGACGTCTAAACCACATCCTTCCTGTGAGTCATCTCATTTCTAATAGCCAAACGTGACCATAATATCCATTGTAAGGCTCAACAAATTTTACAAATTTAAGAGATCGATAAAAATTGTTGATGTATAATTTGAATGGTAGGTAGTAGTTGTATCTGAGTAACATCTGTTGGAATGTTTTCCGCTTACTACAAATCCTTTCAATGCCGTCCGTAGTGATGGTGATCTGTGAATCAGTGTAACAGCCGTTGTTACTTCAATAAATAAAATAATTTATAAGAGTCCTTATAAAGTGTTTAAAATTTAAATGGATGTTGTATGAGCCGCTTTTTTTCTTCATTGCTAATCTTCTCTCTCCCTTCTCCATCTTGTCTCTCTCTTTCTTACCATTTTACTTGGTAAATAATTTCTCATGCTTGACATGTAGAATATCCTCTTGTCTGAATATGTATATCTTGATAAACATATTTCATTCATTGGTAATAATTATTTATCATTTGTTTTGGGTTAAACCGAGGTAAGGTTAACTATACTATTTGTAAACTTAAAGGTCATTACTCAATGAACGATGCTAGAAAAAGTAATTAAAATTTTGTATTCTGAAGCACTCAACGTGTTAAAGTTAATTTTTAAAGCAACACAAGTGATTCATGACAAGGCGGTTGTCGTGGGTGACTTGAATAATGACCTGACGTTCTATAGACCGGTTCCTTGCAATCATATCCGAATCAAATTCCTATATATTATTAGTATTGGCATGGAAGTGTCGTTGAGCTGATATCGACGATTTAATGTGCGCTTGCGCATGACTCACGACCGGAAGCGACGTCACGACACGTCGACTCGTGTCCGAAACATTAACTAATTTGTTTCTGTTATTTGATTGTCTATGTAAGAAAGAAAATCTTAAATGGATTTTACGTATTCTACAGTATATAAACTTGCCGTTAAACCATGAAAAAACGCTGTAGCCTTGCTAAATTGCTGTAGATATTTGTTACTTACTCATTTTGTAAATAATGACTAGCTGTTGTTTATTTCATGGATATGATTCCGTAGATCTATCACCTTTATTCAATAATCACAAGAATCCTTCACCGACTTGTAATGTTATTTGCTTATGTAGGTAGGAAATTTACATATCTACGATTTTGGTGCTGGTTTTAGGGTCTCCCTAATTGATATTATTTTTCATTCGTATGGTGGTAGGTTAACAGTTACGTTTTGTCACGTCATGTTTATTTTTGGTCAACATAAACAAGTATTGCAAATATTCCCATGGTGCATTGTTGCCAAATTTTTTGCAGTTTAGTTTTTTCTTTCATTCAAGTTTTCTTGGCTTAACGTTAACAATTATGGCAATAAATTATCTTTATTTAGCTTCCACATCTACATCCTTATTATCTGTACGATAAATTTAAGGATTTTTTATCACTGCAATTACCTATAGGATACTAAGGTCTAACCTAAGCCCATTACTTTAACTAGGCAGCGTTATAGACTCGTAAAGTAAGCTGAGGTAATGCAGCTACATAATTTATTACGTATACACGAGTGCCTTGTGCATGATACACGACACCTCATAAGGGTTTCCGATTTGTTACGCCACGAACGGTCGCGCACGCACCTTACTCCCCACACCGACTCGTGACAGGCAGGAGGTGAATACCATTCATCCAGTAATGTAACTAAATAAATAACGCCACACACTCGTAGCCCGACTAGGAGATCCTGTGTTGTAGATACCATGGACTACACTTAAGTTATCTCATACTGGATCCTATTATCTCTCGCGTATCAAGATCAAGTATACGTAATAGCTGTCCTTGCAGATGGTACTCAGAATGCTTTAGTATTTTGTCTTTCAGATGTGCTTAAAACAGGAGTTCAGTTACTAACAAAAGGTAATTAAAGATATAATTGTACAATGACTCGTTGATGTATTGTACTCGTAATTTGCCATAAGCGCTGGCTGTTCCACTTACATTACAGTTAGTAGTCATATTATAATTGACTTAACAACTTACTAGTAATTCACGTCCGTTTTCCGTATGCTCGAGTTTCTTAAATGAATAATATTGTAGGGCACGTGTCTTTTTATTGCATTATTAGATAGTTGCTAAAAGTCTTCTTTATCTTCAGCCCAATTAGGTACTAGTTGATCATCACTCGATCGTTTATCGCGGTTTATGCTATAGCACCTTCCGTTATTGTCAAAGCTTCACTAAAATGACTGATTTGTCATAGAACCTCTGTTGTGGCCTATCTATTTCCTGACCTCAACAGCCTAACAGGTAATGTTTACCACAAATTCCGATTGATTCATTTCTTCTTATCTAGTTATGGGTAAACCGAGTGACGTGTTCATGAATAATGATATTAATTAGAATTGCCAATTAAGTCACCTTATCAAATTCTTGGCATACCGATCGTGCCTTGCAAGGTAATAGGTATTGAATTATTTAAGTTTATGATCCTGTCTCGCTGAGTGAATGGTTACAGGTTGTAGGTTTTCAATGAACATTAAAGGATAGCATATTTTCCGTGCCTTTGATGTCCTTGAGTGAAACGCTTAATGCTTTCGTTCATCGTTTCTTCATTATCAAATTTCTTGGTATCAAATATTAAAAGAATATTTCCCGAGACTTTAGGTATTATTCCCAACTAGCGGGGATCGTCGTCCGTGTCGTTGACCACTTGATTGACAATTACGTTAGCTTGATTGAGATGGCACACAAGGCAGACGTCTGTTGTGAAGAAAGAACCAATTAAAACTTAACCTTTAAGGTTTTCTGTTCTAATTAGGTTCTGTTCCCATTTTAACAAGAATGGAAACCTTTTTACATTTTAAATATCTTTTTCGTTCATCACTTTTGTTATGCTCGAAACAGCACTTGAGGATTTTTCGTTATGATAAAATCGGAACCTAAATCCTTAAATAAGTCTGAATCTTTTGCTGTTTTATTGTTTAGTCAAAATCATCTTAGATAATCAATTTTTTTCCACAGTCCAGTCTTTCTCGGTAGCGGGAAGAGACCGCCAAATAGCCTGATGCTTTTATTTTTGTCTAGTTTTTATTCGTTGACAGATATTATTACGTTAGCTCTCGTCTGTGCGCTGCTAGTCGGTGCCGATGAGATCACTCCCGAGTGTATCGCAGCAGGTCCACGTGCATTGTTATTTTCGGTTTGTATGCAAATCAGCATTAACATACTCGTCCCAATCCCACATGCCAAGATATTAGTGGAACGGATTGTATTGTGACGGTTTGTTTATTTGCGTAACATTTGATTAATAATAATATTTCATTTCAAAAAACGCGAATAGAATCAAAACCATCCTATTCACAAATCAGAAACTGGCATCTAAATGAGAAAGAAATCGTTATGACTTCTTCGATTCGATTCGGTGGGATTTTCACATGAGCTGCAGCAGAGAGTTTTAGCGTGTTGACACCTCAATTATTGGACCGTGTCTAGTTCATTATCTGACCGTCGCTAAACTTGGAGCGTCTGTGGACATTCACAGCATCTCGTGGCGCGCGAAATGCGCATCCTATGTTTATTCACATTTCACTTTCTAATTATACGTCGGCGTCTCCACGTACGTTGTGTAAACAGTTTGTTATCGTGATGTTATGTTATTTTTGTATGTCTAGATTACTGTTGTTTGCATGCAGGCGGACATTAAGTATGAGTAATTGAAGCTTCTACACCGTGTGTGCGATTAAGTTTACTAAGTAGCTCCGCTCTCTCTGTACATGTCTTTGGGCCGTCGGTAAAGGTAAAACGTATTCCTAGGAGAAATTGCTTATTTCCTTTCGTACTAGCGGTAATTAACGGCCGTAATTAATAGCATCGTTTCATCTCGTTTCATTTTACGATAATTCAATATTCAGTCCCACAAATTAAATTTTAACATAGGTAGAAGATACATATGATTTGTTTTTCTAAACAGTCTGATCAATATCTACGTTATACTCATACGTCTATTTCTAATAAACTCATCGTATAAGCTCGATCGAAATCTACATTAGAAATCTTTCTAAGTGGCTCCTATATTCGCAAGTGGATGATGTTTTATGTTTGCGGACTTCTTTTAATGTTCATTGATTACTATAAAAACACCAGTAAATAAATAAACAAGAAGATTAAATTCGAATAGTTTCCATTCAAAATCAGCGTTGATTATATTGGCGAATTGAGACCGGCTGCGGTGGCGGGGCGGAGCGCGCGTCGCGCTCCCGGCAGCCGGCACGCGATCTCGATCCGTCGAGAGAGGAATGTTGCTTTTTGTCGCCGTCGATATTATCCATTATCTCGGCATAATATTACGATTCGTATGCTGCCATCTATCGGGGTATAGTTTAGTTTTGAAAGCGTTAGGTGTTCAGGTCGTTGGATGACCTCATTTACATCATCTTTATCGTTTACGATGAATTCTACATCGTATACAAAATTGTTCAATCAGGACTTTGTGGGTATAACCTCGGGCGAAAGACGATGATGACGCGTTGCGTCATGTAGTCGCTGGAATGTTATCAGCGGTGATAACAGCCGGTTCCAGTGGCGATTATACCTCTCGATACTGCTGTTGTCAATGGCCTTAGATAGCGCCTTTACCTGGTTAAATAGGGAGTTAAAACGTAATCACACAATTATGCAGAACAATACAGGTGTGCAACAGTTCTTTCTCGCAAAACAAAACGTTCGAGAATATTCTATACGAACAATTGTAAAGACAGACCAACAGTTTACGGCTTAACGAGGAGTAATTAATTTGCCTACCTTGCCATAAATTTGGTACTTACCCTTACCGTGCTAAAATGCTTTACAGAAACCATACGTGTTACTTTAGCCATAGATGAATTCAATACTTTTTTGTCCGTTCAATCAATGGTTGTAGCTATAATTATATTAGTTTCTGTACAATTTACACTGATGTCAGAATTGTTGCGACTTCCTCGTGTATGTTCTAATGAGGTCATCATTATTTTTCAAATGTTACATGGAAGTTATGGCACTGTGACTAGCTAACTGTGATGTTTGTCGAGTTGCGTTGTGGCACAATAATACGATGAAGGAGGCATTTATCCGTTTTAAAATTAACTATAAATAAATACTCTTTCCTTCGGCTATTTCTAAGGACAAAATAAATTTTTACTGGAACTCATGTTGGAATTTGTTAGTGTACGATTAGCGTGCCTACGGTTTTAATTCGCATCAACATCCTTGGTAGTTTGGCTTCGTCAAATCGGCACATACGATGTGCGGGCAGCGAAGCGCGACGATGCGCCCGCGTGACCCCGTTCCCACGCCGAGCTCATCAAGTCGACACCAGGTGGCGACCTCTGGCGGCCGCCAACCACAAAACACGCCCGCATCCGTCATCCATGTTTAGGTACAGGTGTTCGAGGTGGAAATGCCATCCAATTGAATAGGTCTATGCTTGCGTGTAAGGTAATTATTATAGGACTTTAATTTTAATATTCGTTTTGTAGTTAAAGCGAGTTTGTTTATTCATCATATTGAAGTTCTTTCCTTAAAAAGTTCCAAGAAATTTCAAAAGGTGGATTTTTCATTTATTTCTTCTTGCCCGGTATGGATTGAAGATGTCTAGTGTTACCGGTATTACGCTGTTTACTTATCATCTCGTGGCTCATCTGGTTGTTTGTCCGTAATAATCTTCATTAAAATGATAAAAAATAGCAGTTTGAGACATGAATTAATAACTTGCTGTAGGTACACGTATTCTTAAAATTTATAGAAGGTTAAACCAAGGTTAACTTGTTTACGAGGCACGCACTTCTCGAACGATGCGTCAACCGTATTCCTTATCATTTTCGTGTAACAACAATAGAACGTTACGCTTCAAGTGTCGTTATGCGAAGCTGTTAAAGTTTATAGAGCGCTGACAATCGAGCTGTTCCGAACGTCTAGAACTACAGCGGCAGAAGCCATGTTAATGCAGCAGCGATAATTGTGCTCTCGTATTATCCTTTCATTCACTTGTACACGAGTGGGTCAACGCGTAAAATTGACGCAGCCACAGCAGATATGCGGTAACCGGCGGCGTGCGGCGCGGGCGAGAGCCGCAGCGGCAGACGGCGGTGAAAGTGCCGTGACGAGCGCGGCGACCTTGCGCCACGCATAACAACACCTCGTCGGCTATCCTACGCCTCACGATACATCTTCTCGACGTCATATTTCACTTTAAAACTTGCTGCTGTTACCAGCTCTCGCTAGATATGGTTTTGCTTAAGACGTCGATCTGTTCTGATCTATACTTTGTAACTTGGCTTTATTTTCTCTGAATACCATTGTTGGTAAATTTTCTACTTCGCCAAACAGTACTGCAGATGTAATTCAATTAAGTTCTTATTCAGTGACCAAATTCCTTGTAGAATTCCATTTGCTTTTACATATTATAAAGTTAATGGAGTTAATTGTTATTACCAATTAAGGGTCTAACGAGGTGGTTCGACGTCGTCCGCCATCTGGGTTAAAGACGACTGAGATGGCGGGACGGTCGTCTCCGTCGCGCGCCATCGCAATTGGCCACGATCCGGTGCGCGTGCGAATGTATCGATGGTGAGGAGAAATGTCTCAAATGGCTGCCGAGTTTCACTTCCAATTCGAGCCGATTGAATCACATACGCATCGGAATTTACGCACGTATTCTAGTCTTAACGGAGATCATACGTTGATTTGCTCTCCCACGCTTGAGATGCTTGAGAGTAGTTTCGTGCGGCAAGCTTTTGGCATCCTTGAACCGATGCAGGCATTAGAGGAATGTTCGCACAAGAACAGCTGATTGTGCAGCGATCGCGGTCGCGGGGTCGTTGACCGTACTTTCGCCGCTCCCACGGATCGGTGCTGCCGCGTTGCTCAATCTCATCGCGCCGCTAAAACTTCGCCAATTAACGTTCCAGCTCACTAGACGTTTTGCCGTTTACACTACGGGAATGCAAATCTTAGCGCTCCCGATTCCCATTCTTCAATACAGTCATATAGTCATTTCAACTGTCTTCTTTGAACACAACCCAGTTATTTGAATGGATCTTTTTATGCGTTTATTCTGAATCATTATAAAGAATTTCTTACATTTTGATTAGGAAGATATTTCAAAATTAATTTTATCATTACGTACGCCTTATTCGAGCCGTCGTCATGGACTATTAAATTTAGCATCACCATCATTGAAAATATTTTGATAAGACATAATCACAAAGCTAATTTACTGCAAGCCGGATACAATAATGGACAAGACGTCGAAGTTTGTGACAACGACGGTGAAGAAGCTGATGACTCCTGAGGAGGAGGACCCTGAAGACGCGGCGTTCGACAGGGAAGACGACCTGGTAAACATGTGGCGCCATCTACACTCCCGCTAGAATGTTATAACAGAAGCTAGAGAAAAGAAAAACAGTTATTCTTATCATTATGGGTTTGAATGTGTACATGGAACATTACGTAGTTTGATTCTGATAAACGTTTTAAATCCGCTCGTAAGCTATTGTTGATGCAGTATGCTAGTATTCTCTGTAGCAAGCAGTTTTTAATTCGTAGATAATAGAGTTTATATTCCTATAATAAGACTTCTAGATTACACTAGGTATATTATAATAGAATTACGTATCAATATACTAAGAAAAGTAATAAATATGAAATAAGATAATCTACAATTGACTGTCTTCTGTTTTCTAGAAAGATTAATCATAGTGACTTCCATGGAGAGTCCAAACGTTAAAAGAGAGTGGAATCTGTTCCAAATACATTTACTGTATAACTAGTATGTCATGGTATATAGTAGGCGCACAGACTGTTGCAAGGCGTCATTTTATTATCCATAAACAATATCTGATTCTGAAGGCGCGGCTGTCTGTCTCGTTACAAAATAGACCCGAGAGTATGCCTATTGTGAAACGTATAGTGAGATGCTTTAAATATAATTTAATCATCGTCGGGCCTACAAGATATTTATTTTTCAGAAATGTATTGAAAGACGTACTCGGATGTCTATTATAAATTATATGGTGTAGTTATTTTTGCAACAAAGTGAATACAGCTCGCGAACATAATTACCCTGTTTGTAATAACGACTCTCATTCACTAACAAATAAATATACATTGCATGTAGGTAACTCGTCCGTTGTTAATTATCGTCGGTGATAATGTTATTTTTATGTTTGTGTAGTTAACTTGTATCCAGGTCGCTTGATAACTTGACGCTCGAACAATACTCTATAAACAACTCGTGCCAAATAAATTAAAATGCAAAAGTTATCAGCCACTCGCGTAATATTAAAGGAAATTAAAAAGTAACTAGTTAGCGATGCTAACTGTACATTAATGCTAAACTGACTTTAAGTTTAGATTATTAAATAGTTACATTCTTCGGGGAAAATGGCGTTAATTTATGCATAATTAAAAAGCTAACGTTAATATACAATTGAACAGAAATATATTTCTTAAATTAATTTTTCTATCGCTTGCTGTATTAATTCTTTTAAATAATTTAACCTTTACAAATATTTCTAGAGTTTTTAATTCTTGTTCTAAACATGAAGTATTATTTAAAATTCAATTTAAATTCATCTCTACAGCACGGTCCCGTTATCTTATCGTCGGATCTGGCGAGCGCCGCCACGGATACCTCGGTTACGATAACCGAACACTAATAATAAAATATATTGATTATTAATTTATGCTATTCGTTTAATCTACTTTTCCTATTTGTACTTCATTCCTTCATTCTATCTTCTTCATTTGTATCGACCAACATTATACTAATGGTCCTTCAAACTAGATTTTAACATGACTCCCTAAACATATCGTTAATTGAAAGGTTTTTACTAATGAAAATATTATCTAAGTTAGTGATAAATAATGATATCGAGGATATTTTGAGCCTACTTTATCGAAATGATTCTCGCCGCGTTATAGTACCTAATAAATAGTTCATGAATATTTTGCTATTCAATTATATGGAGAGATAATAGGATAATTTAAGTTTAGATTACTAGAGCAATATTGGCATTACAATAACTCCTTGCCGGCGTTTTGAGTCGAGTGTAATGAACTTAAATTGTTGTTATACCAAGGTCTCTGCATAGTAAATGCGACAACATTGTTTATGGTTAGATACCGACCAGTTATCTGAAATAGACACTTTGTTTCAACTTCACAAACATTAACTGCTACCTAGTTTGTTGCTCTACGAATTTAGGATCATTGTTGAATAAAATTACTGTGACTTATAAAACTGACTAGTTCAACTAAGTCTCAATTGTTTCATATGATTCAATTACTATATTAAAAAAAGATATTATAACCAATCAAAATGATTTACGAGTATTATAGCTACAGACCGATCTGTATCGCATAATTGTGATAATCTAAGACATGAAACCCTTTGCAAATTACCCGAATATGGATTATGATAGAATTCTGAAAACATAATCAGGTTTAAGTACCTACATACTTTCAATAATATTATTTATCCAATATGATGTGGCTGATAATGGGTTATGGTAATAAGAACAAGTGGGTAGTTTGATATTAGATCATAGATACTATACTAAGAGTTGTATAATGAAGCATCCAGAAACTGGCATGTGGCCAGTCCAAAAAACAACTGCTCTATCCTTATATTCAATTTGCTTTGACCATACTTTGCCTCTAATACTGAATGATGACGTAGCCAACATTATATGTAAATTACATACATTGATAATGTTAGTAGTTTGATTGGTAGCCAGGTCATAATAAACACAGAACAGCAATTGGTGGAGAAAAATTTTTTGAGCAAAATGATAAGGTTCATCGTTGATTGTGTAATATTGTCTTTTAAAGTATGGTTTTATTAAAATAAAACAAGTAATTAGAATTAAAAATAACGATATCACTTTGACAGCATATTTCATACATGATACATGATTTGTATGCTAAGAAGCAGTTATTGATTGACTAGATTTATATGTGTATTGATGTGATAATATTTGTGTGCAATCATTTTTACCCAATGCTGTCAATTTCTATTATTATCGTATTAAATAAGTATACACTTTGGTCCCGTAAGGCTAGATGTGAATGTAATGTTGTATTGTATATTGTGTCATGTCGAAAAGTGGCGATGTATTATATTTAATTGTTGCCTTTTTAACGCTTTCCCTGGATCCTCGGGCACGCCACGAAGTCAGGGTCGCTACCTTTCTCCAGATGGGTAAGATAGTGTGGATTTATTTGCTATTGTAAGCCAAAAAAATATTGACACATCCCTCCCTATTGTTAATATTTTCTTAAATATGGACATACTTATTTACAGTATTAATGAAGACTGAATTTCATATAATATTTCGACTATACGATAAAGAAACAGCATAAAGTTTTATTACTCACTTATCAGATATTTAATATACTATCAGATACCTACTGCTTACTAGCACACCATCTTAGCTACCACAAAATAAGTCTTCAGTTTTGTCAATGATACCAATATACAATTATATTGTACACTAGATAAACTAGCGAAATGGAAAGTATTTAAAGAACCTCTAGTCTAATGTAATGTAAGTGAATATTTCATCACCAGCTAGGGTTAAATAAGCCGGTCGTAAATTTCAATAAATACATTCGATGAGTCAGCCGCGTATGTTACACACATGTGTTTATCACAACTATTATGCTCATTGGATACACCGAGATGTATGACGTCACTCGAAACTCTGTTTAAACCCTGCGAAAATATCTGTACTTATTTTGTTTAACGGTTACGTCATGTGGGAAGCTTAATTCTCATTTGAAAATAAGTAGCCATTAATTCTGTTTCGCGGAACCAAGATAATAGCAAACGATTGCACGGGCCTCGATAAATATTAACATGTGGGCAGAAAACCTGTTCCGGCCATAATCGGCACTTATTGCACTGCGGATGATTCTACTGCTTAAGAATGAATGGCAGGTATCGAGTATCATTATGGTGTTTGTTAATTAAAATTATGGTTAATTGACGTCAGTTTACTTTGTTTTGTAAATAGATATTTGTGGACTTTTGATATACGCTTGATATAGTACTACTAAGTACTCACTTTGGCAGTTATAATTCTAGATTCTTCTTTTCTACCGTCGGTGAAGCCTAAGGGAAGTGACAGTGGTTAACAGTCGATTGTGTCTATTGCAGGTGATGCAGCAGGATGTGAAGAAGGAGAATCCGCTGCAGTTCAAGTTCCGAGCCAAGTTCTACCCGGAGGACGTGGCCGACGAGATCATCCAGGAGATCACGCTCAAACTCTTCTACCTGCAGGTACGACGCTCGTCACTCCATACTACCACGTTACTCCATGAGAGATATTAGGATTTATACATGATGACTGACGTCATCGATGATTGTGGTGATTGGTGTGGTGTTACTTAACGCAAATTATTATCAAGTGTTTTTTCGACTTGGTTTTTGGCTACCTTTGTTTAAAATACGAAAAGCTTTTTAATGCAACCCCTCGCCTATTATCGGCAGTATATGCAATCGATCAGCTTGTGTAACTTTACGAAGTTTTAAGGTTTGTTTGTCGAGCAAGTTTGATTATGCATGAAGCGTATAACTAAAGATAATAATTGAGAGTGGTCTCGTTGTGTTCAGGTGAAGAACGCGATCCTGTCGGACGAGATCTACTGTCCGCCGGAGACGTCGGTGCTGCTGGCGTCGTACGCCGTGCAGGCGCGCCACGGAGACCACAACCCCGCCGTGCACGGGCCCGGCTTCCTCGCCAACGACCGCCTGCTGCCGCAGCGCGTCACCGACCAACACAAGGTGACACGACACTCACTTTTCAAGCGTTTTTATTAAAAAAAAGTTCTAGGTTTAGCTGAAGATTCATTGATTTGTTGGTCGAAAAGTATTTAAGCACTACTCACTACCTCCATTAGAAGTCTGTAGAAGTTTATATGGCGAGCATAATGTTGCAACTTTTTAAAATACATCTGTTGCCAATTCATGTCATCGGCGTTACAATATATTTGTCTGGTTAGCAAGCTTCTTTCGCAAGTTCCGTTATACTTTTTTAATACACTATATTGTATCCTCATCGCAATTAGGTGTCAGTGAGCCGTATGTAAAGCGTCTCTTGTGATACATAGCTTATCATTAACTTGTTCTGTGTTCTCCGCCAGATGTCTCGCGAGGAGTGGGAGCAGAGCATCACCAACTGGTGGCAGGAGCACCGCGGGATGCTGCGCGAGGACGCCATGATGGAGTACCTGAAGATCGCGCAGGACCTCGAGATGTACGGCGTCAACTACTTCGAGATCAGGAACAAGAAGAACACCGAGCTCTGGCTGGGTGTCGACGCGCTCGGCGTCAACATCTACGAGAAGGATGACAAGTGAGTAGTGGATATACGATATACATTGCCGGCCATATTACTGATAGGTCTTAGTGGACTGCGCATAATTTGCAGTGTAAAGCGTAGTTAGGACTTTTAACGCCGGTGTGTTAGTCGAGTTGGACGTAGCGTGGTCACGGTTTAACATCGGCGCTTTTTCACTGGGACTGTATGTTATGAGTGTAATTCCGATTCCAGCACGCACTTGTTGGATTGTTACATTACAGGCGAAATTTTATTCACTCGTACAAGTGAGCTTTATTGTAACACTCAAATAGATAATTAATTCCGTGTATAATGAATAGTAACACTCTGGAGAGCCTTGCCAATATTGAAGTCGTATCTGAGCCCAAATGTGAATCGTGTCCGTTCCCGGCAGACTGACGCCGAAGATCGGGTTCCCGTGGTCGGAGATCCGCAACATCTCGTTCAACGACCGCAAGTTCATCATCAAGCCGATCGACAAGAAGGCGCCGGACTTCGTGTTCTTCGCGCCGCGCGTGCGCGTCAACAAGCGCATCCTGGCGCTGTGCATGGGCAACCACGAGCTGTACATGCGGCGCCGCAAGCCCGACACCATCGACGTGCAGCAGATGAAGGCGCAGGCGCGCGAGGAGAAGCTCGCCAAGCAGGCGCAGAGGTATGTGTACCTCGACATAATAATATACCAATACAGTTCATATATCGACACAATACATACTCATTCTTACAGTATAAATCTTCAAAAATTTAATTATGAATGGTTGTATTATTAAGGAGTGTTCAAAATTTTGGTGACAATACTCTTACGAAAATATAAAACGTTAATTTAGCACGATAAAATTATTCAAATTTTCGTTTCATTACATAAGTTCTCATTCTCACCTAACAGACGAATCGATGTCAATACTAATAAGCAGTAATAGTTTTATGATTAAACAAAAAAACAAAAATCATTTATTTATATCCTTATCAATGATACACCTATGTACGTAATTTTTAATCTACTCTTGATTAAATTATTCAGTTTAAACGTAGCATGGTAACTGTAACGTGTGTTTGTGTGTGTGTCAGAGAGAAGCTGCAGCTGGAGATCGCGGCCCGCGAGCGCGCGGAGAAGAAGCAGCAGGAGTACGAGGACCGGCTGCGGCACATGCAGGAGGAGATGGAGCGCTCGCAGGCCAACCTGCTGGAGGCGCAGGACATGATCCGCCGCCTCGAGGACCAGCTGCAGCAGCTGCAGGCCGCCAAGGAGGAGCTCGAGCAGCGCCAGAACGAGCTGCAGGCCATGATGCAGCGCCTCGAGGAGACCAAGGTACTTGAGCTGCTGTTACTCTGTTCTGTTTGTTTGTTTGAAGTAAATGTACAAGCTACCCGATGTCTAGGCTTTTAAGGTCGCCCGTGAAATACGCCAACAACTAATACCTAGCATTAATATTCGGGATGCTCATTATAGAAAAATTAGTGAAATTCGTTAAGTGGCGATGAAATGGCAAACCACGAATTTAAAAGTAAGAGCATTGACAGGATAATTAGTAATAGTATTTTGTGTCAGTAAAGTAAAACTAAAATGTTTGGCCTATATTAATCGGAGTTTGTGTCCGTTGCAGAACATGGAGGCGGCGGAGCGCGCCAAGCTGGAGGAGGAGATCCTGGCCAAGCAGGAGGAGGTGTCCCGCATCCAGCAGGAGGTGGAGCTCAAGGACGGCGAGACGCGCCGCCTGCAGGAGGAGGTGGAGCAGGCGCGCCGCAAGCAGGTCAGTACTGCCTGTCACCCGCAGCGCAACGGTCGCGTGGAACGATGACACCGACATGTTATAAATAACTATATTCAAATTGTTTTTAGACAGCTATCATAAGTAACTTGAACATCCAAATAAGTTTTTAAGTTTTGACTTAATGGCTTTATTGTAAGATTATATGGACTTTGAGCAACTTAAATAATCGCCGTACCTCAAGTGTACGATACGAGTGTAAGCGAAACCACCATTTCATCTTGAATACATTTATTACCATGACCATTATTAGTTACAAGCCACACTTTTCCCGATATAAACACTGTGTTCATCACAAATTCATAATAAAACATTAATCGACAACCATATTTTTCTGCGTTTCGCGCGGTAATAATCCTAGATGTCAGATGTCAATCAAATGTCATCTGACAAGTATCGTAATACAGACATTACAGACTATCTAC
>LGAG01000393.1:223206-234013 GCA_001278395.1 Lerema accius
CCTTAACATATTATACCGACTCCCTATCAATTTTAGTCTAATATAAAATTCAAATTATTTATTTCGTCGCTAAATTTAATGCCGTCATTAATGGCAAACAGCAGCTTACCTGATAGATTTGTAGTCGTTATAGTAGTACTCCTTTGATGTCGGCACTGTGTTAATGACCTCGAGCGTTAATTATAACATTAGTCCAGGAGAAGTGTTAAGATTTGCGTTGTTGTATTCCAGGCGTTGAAACAAGACCTGGCGCAGTCCCGCGACGAGACGAAGGAGACGGCCATGGACAAGATCCACCGCGAGAACGTGCGCCAGGGCCGCGACAAGTACAAGACGCTGCGCGAGATCCGCAAGGGGAACACCAAGCGCCGCGTCGACCAGTTCGAGAACATGTAGCCGCCTCGGGACTCTGCTCAGAACACCTCGGGTAACTTCGGACCACTTCGGCTCTGTGCGCCTCGTCACCTCTGCTGTCCGCTGACTGCTGTCGACCGTCACTGAATACTGTTCGCTGATTTTACTTGTAGTTACGGAATGGGAGCGAATTTTAGCTCGCTTTTCTATTTGCTAAGACGTTTTATTATCACATCATACGAGTGTTTGGGGTTGTATATTTTTCGTAAAAATGTACGTGGCAAGTTTAAATCGTGTTTACAATTGTCTGCACGACGGTAACAGTACCGTACCTATTTTATATATTTGTCGCAGATGTTAATTTTATAAACGATCACAACAAATCATCATGTTTAGAAGAAAGCCGTAATTTTTTTTTAATTACAAAATAATCTTACGTTTGACAATCAATTTTAGTGATTTTTACTATTTTAATTTGGTTTTAATCGCTCGATAAATTATGTAAATTATTCATCGAAAGTAGCTGTTACGTGAATCGTGAAGTCGAACATGCATTTATGTGAAACAGAGGCGACAGGACACAAAACCGAAGATTGCCGATGATATCCGACGGTTATCGTCGTGTAGCGCTCGCGGACGGTACCCGAAGGGGGAGAGGGGGCGCTGCTCTAGTGGATAGTGGAAGGGGTCGCTTGGCTCGGTGGCAACATTCGTTCCGTCCTAGGAATTACATTGATTTCATATTTTTTGTTATACAATTATAAAAACGGGTGGGTGTATTGATATTTTTTAACATTTTTATGTCGGTCACAAATCGATCGTAAGGGCCAGCGTCCAGTGGCGGATTTTTCTACGTTCTGAAATCAGTCTCCGAATATTGAAATTTAAACCGTATTGCGACTGAATAAGTATAGAAATCCCTCGCCGCGCCGTCCGCCAGCCGGCCCGGTATCGACTAGAGCAGCGCGCCGGTAGCACGGAATGTACAGAACATTTCCGCTCAAGTCGAAGGACCTTACAACTCTCGACTATATCTAAGTATATCCCTTTTGAATCGTATAAGAAATCTGTACTGTTATATACATTTTTGAAACGTATTTTGAATATGGCTAATGAATGTCTATTTACATGTAACCGGCGATTATATAATCTTGTGAAATTTTTCATAGAAATGTGTAGTTGATTGCACAAAGCATATCCGCTGTTAGTGACGGGCGGGGCGGTGGGGTCGACGACCCGTAGGGCCCCCGAGAGGCCACAGCGGTAGTGGTGTGTGTGAGCGGAGAGCGGAGGGTGCTTGCGAGTGTCGGAGCCAGTCCCCGGGGACTGCGACTGTAAATATTGATTATTACTTAATAGTAATTTTATTTTAGAGTATAATGTGCTATAATAACCGAATATGTATACATCGTAGTGGAGGACGCACGCCGCGCGCCTCGAGCGCCGACCGTCGAGGCGCACATTATTGTTTTTATTATTATAATTATTTATAAGCTATTTTGGATTTTATTCGGTAACTGTTATATTCGTGGGAGCGTCCCGTGAGTCATAATGTAGAGCCGCGCGCTCGTGTATCGGTTCGTTTTAATTCGTGTTAGTTCGTTGTGTGGGTATGGCGTGGGGGAGAGTGTCAGACACCAGTATTTTTGGGCATGTTTAGAGGGGCCGCCGGCCCTTATTTATTTTTGTATCGATTCATATTTAGCCGTAGAGACGACGGCGCCTACTCTCGAGCCCTCCTTCTGAACAAAATTCTAAATAGCTACTGAAGTATTTAATTGTATGCTTAAAGGATGTGTATAATGTTTATTTTTAAGTGAGTAAAAGGCATTCCATAAGTTACAATGCGGTGGCGTTTACTTTGTTTCTTGTGAGAAAATTGTGAAGTGAAAAATAGTTGCAATAATTAGTACGCGTTCGTGTAAACATAAGTGCCATCCGTCGCATGTCCCGAAGCCCACAGAGTATCGATCGTTTTATCTTGTCATTAATTTCTAAAATTATACAATACCATGTTGCCTTTCAATCTAGGATGAAATTTTTTTCCAATAAAATGTTTAAGTAAAGAGTTGAGTTTCATTTGTGACCCCACAACTTTGCAAATCATTGGATAAATAAAACTGGTTACATATCGTAAATGTACATATATTTATATAATTATTTTTTTTACATATCACAATAAATGTAGCTATAAAGTTAAGTTACACTATAGTGTAGTATCACGTGTCGTGTCGTGTTGTGTGTGCGGCGGGTGGTGCGGGTGGTGCGGGCGGTGCGCGCGGCGGTGGCGGCGCAGCGAGCTCTGGTCGGCGAAGGTCCGCGCACACTCCTCGCACGGGAACTGGCGGCCCTGGTGCACGCTCATGTGCCGGCTCAGACCTGTCACCCACAACGAAACGATACGCTGTTACTCCGATTAAAAAACAAACGCTCTACGATTCAAATTTCATGACAAACATAGACTTTACACTCCCTCAATAACGGATAAATTTATGTCAAACAATACACTTTAGACTCGGTCAATATTCCTGGCTGGAAGATGTCAACAGTCGCGTGATGTATGTGATGTTTTCATATATCAAACAGTATGATTTGTGTGGGTTTTGTTTTCTAAATGAGATTCTAACATGTCCATAAAATTTAGCTTACTACACTGGTCCATACAAGTAGGTCAAAAATGGAACCATAGATAACATTACAATAGAATAAAGCCAGTATAATAAGGTAGCGTTGAGACCGGAGGGGTAAAGGAAGAGCTTGGGACAGCGGCTGCAGCGAAGCAGTCGTAGCGCGGCGGGCGGCCGGTGAGAGCGCGCGTGCGCCGCCAGCGACCCGCGCTGCGTGTACGACTTGGGGCACTGCGGACACTGGTACGGCAGCTTGTCTGCGGCGAGACGTACAACACACATTACATCTTCATACATAGGTGAATAAAATTAATAGCACTAAAAGAAATATAAAATTGGATATGGTAGGTACCCTAAGGGAACGTTCAAGTATTACGGAACTCAATTTTTAAGAATTGGCCCCCACCCTCAATGTAAACGGACCGTAACGTTTTTCTATAAAAACGTAACACAACAATTAAATGACCATTTTTAACTACAACAGTGTAATTTTTCCCGACTTAGAATTATATATTCCCGTTTTTTTTTTCATAATAAAAAATCATTTTTACGTAACGCGTTGTTAGTCACGTCTCCCCCTATGTAACGCATCATAACAATGCATTACATAATACTTAAACGACCTAGAGGTTTAGAAGTTAGATGGGTCAATGAACAGTAGACTAACTTAGAGAAATCCTATACCATACTTGTAAATGGTCTAAGATCAATAGGTGTGAGGTCGTCATACCGGCGTGCACGAGCTGGTGTCTGCGCAGCACCTCTCTCTGCGCGAAGCGGCGTCCGCAGGCGCGACACACGAACGGCTTCTCCCCGGAGTGCACGCGCTCGTGCCGCACCAGCGCGCCGCGGGACTGGAACCGCGCGCCGCACGTGCCACAACAACCACTACACACAGCATTTAAGAGGGTGATATAAGTAATGACCATGCGTGATTCTGTCTAACATTACTGGACGCTTATTGGATAATGTCATAGATGATATTAACACCATTTTCTCTAACCTACAATAGTGACTGGTAATACAACTTACCCACTTTTTGAACTTGGCTCAAATATCTTGGGATGCGATTTGTTGCATTCATCCTCTGGTGACTGAAATATTCAGAAAAGTTATTTATATTTATTGCCTGAGAGTGTATACAAACCCTCAATGAATAACAGAGACCTATAACTTATATTAAATAAATAAATTAAAGCTATTGTAGTATGTGAATTTTAATCTAATAAAAATGTTCCTTACAATAGGATCCTCTTCAACTAGTTCCAAGATAATTTCACTCCCACATTGTGTTGCTAAACTGAAAGTAGTGACACTTTGATCTAATATTTCCAATGCATCATTTGTTCTTGCCAGCACTCCTTGATCTACTAGACTTGTTACAATAAATTCTGGTAAACATTGTGTAGTTACTGTGTTTTTAGATGTATCCATACTTTCATGTGTCTGGAATAGACAGAAATGCTTTATATTCTTCAACTCCACATAACTTTTTTTGTCATATTCGTAAGCACAGTCCTCTGAAGACAATAGTTTGCCTGTTAGGTCATTTCTGAACAATTAAAAAGTGTTCTTCCATGAATTCCTATACTATTTCTTATATGCTATGTATGTATATAACATTTTACCTTTACAACATCAACAATTTCTTCTGCTTCATCATTAAGCCGATTATCATTATTTTCTATTACTCTCAGTTCAGATAGTTCATCATGAATAGGAGTTTTACAATAGTGACCCTTCTCTGTTTTTAGATTAGCTTCACCAGTGCTATTTCCTGTCTCTTTCTCCTCCAATAATACTTTTTCTTGTTTCCTATTCTCTTCGTCTAATTTTGTCTTACTTCTTGGTATCTTATTTTGGTCTAAACTCTGTGTTTGATTAGCTGTGAAATTCAGATTTGATTCATTACTCTTGGCTAAAACTAATTTTTTGCTTGACTTTTCCTTATTAGAATCATCATTATCATTACCTTTCTTTCTACCAGTTTGTTGGATGTCAAAGACGGAAGCTTTGAGTTTCCTATAGCTAGCAACACATTGTTTCTTGAATGTGTAGAATTTATCTAATTCACTATTGCACAGCTGACATATAAATTTTGGGAATAAGTCATCTTTTGAAACCTGTTAGGAGCCACAATAAGAAGTTTTTAAAAAGAAGAATATTGTCATTTAATTAACTGAAACAACTCTTTAATTCAATCGTTATGAGTGTGAAGTAACTGCAATAGCTATGTAGAAAGTATACATACCTCTAAACCAAGACACATGGTAATTCTCATGGGGAGACCTGAAAAAAAATTGTTTGCATTGTCGTCAAATATTGATATCTTTTCCACCGGCTTAACGAGGCACAGCCGACACAGAGCATGGACATCTTCGATCTCTTGCACCTGCAGTTTCTTTCGGATATAAGTCCGCATTTTGAACTTTTGTACTTTTTACGACAATATTTGTTAAATTACCACGATTATATTTACACATACACAAAACGTCGCAGACATTTAATCTGTTGCATGTATAATTACTTATACTAATAATCATTCGAAAAAGCTGTAGTTACATAAATGTATATTTTAATAAATTGATCTCAGAGTAAATATAAATTGTTATTACAAAATGAAAACAAAAGTTTACAGAAATCGTTGACATTGATTTGACAACGACGTAACAAAATGTGTGAGTGACAGAAATCCACAGATTGACAAATATTTTATAGCTACAATTTACATACTACAGAGGAATAATTTACGGACCATACAGTAAGTGTGATAAGTACCGTAAGCTGTATGGAACTATGGACAAATCACACGAATACTTTGAAAAGGGGATTGGTTTCAAATTAAAGACACAAAGGAAAAAAAAATAAGAAAGAACCTGGATCTTTAACCCTCAACATTACTTTGTTCTATGCCCTCAACTGAAACAAAACGAGTCGTTTAGTGGTTGACTCAAACAACAGGAATGTTAAACCCATAGATCAGAGTAATATAAAATATAAGCAAAGTTAAGCCACACGCAGAATTATGACTTCAGAATAAAATACAAATACAAGTAAAAAATATAGTAACTAACCTTCAATTATGAATATAACGTCCGATACTGAAATTCCCAGCAGATCGGACATCACAGAAAACATTTAATTTTATTAAAACCAAAGATACCTACCTACGAATAATTAAAAAAGAAACAACATTATTAAATCTCAAAGCAACATTATTATGGTAGATAAAATGATGTGACCTTCCCATTAGTGATCAAATTTTAAGTATGTCCAATTACATATAACCATCGTCGTAGAAAATTAGTGCAATTATTTTACAGAAATTGCCAATTAAAGGGTAGAGACGAAAGATATAATTACACCGTACGATTCCTCCGATTAACCCATGTTTTAATAGGCAAGTAGGAGCATTGAATATTGGAGCTGAATTTATTCATTTAGGTAATAAAATAGACAGGGCCGTCATAAAGTTATAAAATTCTAATCAATAAATAAAATAATTTCAGGAATACACATAAAGAAGATTTAACTTTTCTTTATTTGGTAAGTAATTGGAACTTACCTACTGAAAATTATGTAGGTAAGTACAATAACGTAGGACTTAGGGTATCAATATTCGTGCATAACAGAAAAGAAAGAAATTAATGAACTTATAATGAGTTCTTGTATGAGATAATTCTAATAATAATATCGTAAATAATGATAGCTAAATTGATATTGAGGCCAGCGAAAATAAACTGATATTTTTTATTGTCTGGTATTGGTTTTTCGTAATTTATTTATAGATAATCAACACAACGATAAGTTCGGCCCTGAGGTGAGCTTATTAAATTCTAACAATTAATACAAGAAACCTATAAATATGTTGGTATTCTCGGACCGCGTCAGATCGACTACGATGAGTTCCCAAAGTGTTCCTATCCAACCCGTTAATAAGAGTCAGGAGCTCTTTCAAAAAATCAATAACTTCACATGTTTTGCTGGCCTCCTGAACTTATGGAGCGAGGATTTACGCGTACCGAAAATTACCAACAAGCCGTATTATAAATTGTTTTTCAAATTTATTACGTTCTGCGTGTGCGTCTTGATGACGTTAGAAATCGGCACCATTTACAAAAGAGATAAATTAAATTTGAAACAGATATGTGACTGGATTGTTCTAGCATTGACGCACCCAATCCTGTACGGGTTCTTTCTAAGCGTTCATTATTACAAGGAAAAGTTAAAGAAGTTACTGGTTTGTTTGATGGTGGACTTGAAGAACGTTTACAACGACCCGAAGGTGGAGGAAAGCATGATCAGACAAGTGACATTTTACGTGACGGCTTATCTCTTTCTTTGCACCGTTGCCATGATTTTGTACGGGGTTGACAGCCTAATACAAGTCATAACCTTGGGTAAATAGCTTAAATAGGCTACTCTATATTTATGTTAATATTTTTATCAATTAATCAAAACCCTATTGGTATAAAATAGACTTTTGTTACTTTTTGATCCTTCGAGCCGGATCGATTGTCTATTTCCTATTTGTAAGTAGGTACCTACTAAGAATGGCCGTTGTAACGTAAAATGCCCTGTAAGATCTTTTATGATAAATCGATGAAAAAGAAAGATTCAACCAGACCACACGATCGATATTGTGTTACTTCTGTAGGTGATGTACCTTTAAGAAACTACAAAAAAACCTTAAATTAAATAACACTTTGTTTCTAGACAAGACATTTACAACAGTCGTCACGGTATGGCCTGATTTTGAGGATAAAAGCAACATGGCAACGTTTGCGAGAATCGCCTATTACATTTTTTGGTGGTTCCTCATCTCCCGGTCGTCGGTCGCGTACATAATGGCAATAGCTACCACGATATGTCTGAGCCATCAATTCAAGAATTTACAGACATACTTCTATGAACTAGATAATATTTTTGGGGAACGGAATCTAACCCAAATTCAAAAAGAAGATAAATATGAAAAAGCTTTTAAAGTCGGTATAAAACTACACTCGGATACCTTATGGTAAGAAGTATCTGCCGAACTATTTAAAAGTTTAAGGTTGTTTAAATTTAAAGAAAAGGAGTCGATTTCAGCCCTCTAGTTTCGTTATCTTATTCTTGAACGATGTGAAAATGGCATCTATGGATTCCTGGCTTTGCAATACCCTAAACAGCAACCTAACTGCAGACATTTTTCCTAAGATCCTCAAATTTTGTTGCGATTCTTTGACGTTTTATATTGTAACATCAATAAATACACATTATATTTTAGTCCTATGCAGTGTGAGATCTTGTAAGTTAGCAGACCAAAATTAATGGATCTTTATACAGCTTATTTTCCAATAATGCCATCCTCTCCTCATCGGGGAGACTATTAATTCATAGTAAAATGGTATTTGTTTATTTTTTAAAGGTGCTGTCGACAATGTCAGGTTGTTTTCAACTTGGTGTACAGCGGGCAGGTTATAGTCAACCTGATAGGTTTGGCCGTCCTCTTGTTACAGATGGTGGTAAGTTTTATAATATCTAAATCAAGAGGTACCATTAAGTGCTAAGAACCGAGAAATGTCTATAGATTGTCTATCTTGGGAATCTAAGAATCTTTCATTCGGTAGGCAAGAATGTCACTGATCAAATTTTAGTATATCCTTATCAACGACGTAGTAAACTAGGGTAATTTAAAGCTTCTATTTGATGACGGTTGACACGACACAACATGGTACCTATTCCACAGAACTCTGAACGCAGTATTCTGAACGCGGTGGCGATCGTGATGACCGCGTCCGCGCTGCTGGTGACCACGGGCGTGTTCATGTGGAACGCCGGGGACGTCGCCGTCGAAGCAAGTATCTTATACTAACTAACACGCACCGGGCCCATCGTTGAGAGACGAATGAATGGTGAAATTGCAATGATGAATCCAAGTCATTGTTTTTGGGTTGGGAGAGAAGTTTTATCGTTACGATGTAATGATTTTTCTTTGATTTTATTTTATGGTTTTTATATTGTGAATTTTGACGTTCGTTAAGTGAACCATTACCTAAGACGAAATAAATGATTTGAATTTTAGAGTAGTCTTTGCCGACACGACCTAATATTGAACATTAATAATGAGATTATGTTATCTGCGGGCAGGCGTCCAGCCTGGCGACGGCTATGTACAGCTCGGGCTGGCAGCAGTGCGGACGCGCGGCCACGGGGCGCATGCGCAAGTTGCTTATTGTATCCATGACGCAGGCGCAGGTATATATTATGAATATACTTTGCTGCATGTTTATTGTATTATTTACAAAACTTTTATTTTGCAATTACTACAATATCGGTGACTCCAAACACTTCAGGGTATTTTAATCTTTAATTATATAATTTCAGAAGCCCGTCATCATCCGTGGGTACGGAATCATTGAGTTGTCGTATCGATCATATCTGACGGTATTTAAAAATATTATTATTTTTTCACCATTTTCCAAGATCTTGCTTAAGATATGAGTATAAACGCTATATTTAACACCGACTAAGCTGATATTAATTTTTTTTTTCAGATTGTTAAATCATCGTACTCAGTGTTTTCAATTATTTACACGGGACACTGGTAGCTTGCAACACAATTAGATAACACATAATAACATTGAAGAACTGCATAGAACTTCAAGACAAAGTATGGCACTCGTCCCGCACGACACTAAAACTTCGCTTAATGCCTCAATTTAAGGAGGAATTTTGAAATTAGACATTAATATTTTTAAGCACGCAGTACATAATAAATTGCTATACAACATCTTTGTCTTATTATCATCAAACTTAGCGGCAGCCGTGTCCTTAAAACAGATCCATAAGTTTCAATAAACAAGGCAAATCTTTTTTGGTCTACCATCTTAGAAAGTCCTCCATGAAATGGCTTTAAAATTAAGCAGAATAATGGTTCTTTGATCCGATGAATGAAGACTGCTGAATGGTAAATATTGCCTATGTCTAGGAATTAAGCACAATTTCGTCAGTTGCTAACTAAGTAGCATATTGATAAATTGATGAATGAGTTTTGAACACTCAAATAACGTAAAAAGTAGTAGGTAGTATAAAATTTAATAATAAATTTGGCAGTAAATATAAGTACAGTGCAATGGAGCACTTTCCAACAACTACAACTTTAAAAACTTTATAAAAATAAATGCTTATTTTTTATCGGACTGCCGTTTTCAATGGCGTTTTATATACACCTGCCATGTTGTACACGGCCAGTTATATTCAATTGATAAAACAATAACAATCCCAATTATCTTATATTTAAACGTTATGCAATTATCCGTACAATAAAAATATACAAAGTTTATTTCTAAAAATATTCTGTGATCAGAGTGGAATATAAATATCATCTTTTCTTATATTTAAGGGACATTTGACATAGGATACTATATATATTCAATATTCTAAACAAAGCTTTCGTAAAAAAAAAACTTGGTGAAAACTGCATAAAAAATCACTTATATAATAAAATACAAATATAACTTGAAATATAAGCAGGAAAATATACACTGTTCTACATATATATACATAGTCAGTAGTCATCAACCTTGTCCATATACAGACAATATATAATTGAAATTTATTCAAAGAGCAATTAGCTTCGTTTTAGTAAGAGATTTCGTTACAAAACTAATTATGGATTAAAACTATAACTCGAGCTCGAATTTGACAAATAATGTCAAAGAGGCACAGGTTGTCGATCACTGGGTTAAATCGATTAAGAAAAATATTACGCATCTGAGTACAGCTATAGTCCCTCGCGAATGATGAATTGAAAATACAAGTACTAGTTACACCATACGTTTTCA
>LGAG01000393.1:246177-262071 GCA_001278395.1 Lerema accius
AGCGTCTCCTGCGGCTGCGACAGCATGTCCAGCGACCACGAGCACATGCGGCCGTCGCTCGACACCGAGATCAGGTTGTGCGCGTTCTGGCTGCCCACCACCGACAGGCAGTACACCGGGTGCTGGAGGATATATCTCTATTAATACGTGAACCCCCGTACTTTGGATGCCTTTTTACATTAACGCAGGTGACGTACCGACATGTTACTAAATTCATTCTAACCATGGGAGCATTAGTTAAAGTTTTAATTCATTTTGATAATTATAAATGAGCATTATAGTATTCTCGGTGACTGACCGTGTGCGCGAGCGAGGAGAGCGGCGTGCGCTGGATGGGCGTCCTCTTCTGTACGCGGTTGTCCCACAGCACGATCTGGCCGGAGTACGTGCCGCCCAGGATCAGGTTCGGGTGGAACCTGCATACAATTTTTATTTAACTCCTGTAACTTCTTTATTTTAACGATCAGCTAAATTAAAATACGACGTTCAACATCATTTCAAGGTCTTGTACAAAGCATTTGTAGCAGTAAAACATTAATATTTGTATTCTTTAAGTAGCCATTTTAATAATAAGGTTTTATTGTGGAAAGTTAAATATAAAAGTTTATACTCGAGTTAGTTAATCATCTGAAAATGTATACTTTATTCGGAATAAGTTTTACCACTTTTCAAGGGGCAATTTTTACCGCAGACTTCAACCCCCAAGGCAAAAAATTCGCCATTAATTCGTCGACTAACGGAGTCACTAAGATGTAGTAAGCGCCCGGCACTGACCTGGCGAAGGTGGCGCTCATGACGGGCGACTGGCAGTGGAAGATGTCCTCGGGCGTGGTCTTCTTGAACTTGGTGTTCCAGACGAGGCACACGCCGTCGGGGTCGTGCGGCGCGTCGTCGCTGTTGTGGTAGGACGCCAGCATGAGCTCGGGGTGCGCCGCCGACCAGTCCAGGCACGTCACGCAGCGCCCGCGCGACCAGCGCTCGTCGTAGAACGTGCGCACCAGCGACAGCCGCGCGTCCGACTTGTCGTCCCTGACACGTTGACAGGGGCGTTACACTCAATATAGTATTCTTCTAGTATACCGACTACGCGGATATTTAAATAGTTGTTGGACAATAAAGCAGACAATATGTCGGCACATGTTTGTTGCAGATAAGTTTGGAGACTGACTTATACAAGTATCTATTTATTTTCTTGAATCGACATTCGACAATGCGCTTCTTTTCTCGTACCTTAGGTGGTAAAAATAATTTAAAAAAAAAACAAAATTCAAAATAATTTATTCATGTAAGTATCAATAAGACACTTATGCACGTCAAGTGTGCTTTAATTATACTGAAATGTAAGTCGCTTGGTGCGTCTAATAGGTGTTCGTGTACTGATTTTGCGTGACTGAGGCGCATGTTAAGTGCAGGTGTACTCACTGTGCGTTCTCGCTGTCCCCGCCGCCGGTGTAGTCGGTGTAGATGTCGACGGCCTCGGCCAGCGCGCGCTCGATGACGCGGCCGGCGCGAGACATGAACTTCTGGAACTCCGCCGACAGCAGGATCGTCTGCTTCTCGTCCGTGCTCAGCTCGCGGACTGGACCATGTCAACAATCGGAATACATCAGACAACTGATCACACTCTAAATTACAACTAACATTTAAAATTAAATAGCTTACTTGTTGACAAAGGACTTGTTCTTGAGGCTATCCGTGGATTATTCATTTAATGATCATGACTTCATCACCTAAACATATTTTTTTCGTTTTTGACTAGTTGCCACGTTACCAAATATTGCACCAGTAAGTGGCAAAGTGTCTAATCTAAGAACATGATGTAACTGGTCATACATTACGTCATAGTTGTAAAAGTTACTGACGAGACTCGGTGCCCATATAATACGAGGCTGCCTCCTACTGGGCAGAATTCTTTCTACCTACAGACAGACTGACAGGAGACGGTAGGTGTAATATCTACTGAACTTACTCTTCTTTTGTTTCTCCTCATCCTTGTTGTCAGGCGGCGCGGCGGTGACGGCGGGCTGCACCTCCTTGACGGTGGGCAGGCCGTGCGGCAGGATACCAGGTGGAAGCTTGCCGTGGAACGCCGCCTCCTCGTCCTCGCCTTGCCGAGCGCCGTCCCCGTCGAATGTAAGCACTGGACGGTGAATAAGAATGGCCCTTGCCGCGGGGGGGCGCTGCAGCACGGCTGACTTATTGCACTTTAAGAACCTAACGCTTTTTGATATTACCTACGACCTCCACGCTTATCTAAGTACCTACGTACTTAGAACGTACGTACGTTTTATAAATTGAATTAAATCATCTGATTGTTTCTTCAGTTCTATTGTTTTATTAAGCTACGTAGAATCGGGATAGTCTGTCTTTTTTAACAGATACTCTACCTGTAATTTCATCCTCTTTACGATACGGGATCTTTTTGCTCATCACAAAAGTTATAAGTAAGCGAGCAAGAATTTTATAAGTCAGCCGTACGTTTCAGTATAAATTCATGAAGTTATTTAGATCCATTATCGAACGTGTGATCTTCGTGCAATTAATTAATTGGAAATGAACTGTTATTGAAGCGTGCTTGCGTGCAGTTTCGGTTCGTAATTGAGTTCTAGAGAAAAAAATATTTAGAGAAATGTTTCAATAACAAATCTGATGCAATCACTAGCAGAAATAATATAACTTCATGAAATTATAAAATGAGGTAAATGTATGTGGTTTCTAAGAAATGGTTATATATTTCTACACCATCTAGCTACTAGCAGTCTAAATGTATAGAGATGTTACACAACTGAATGTTATGTATAAATAAAGCCCAACATAATTATAAACAGTTTAGTACGAGTACATAAAATCTTTTGTTATTGAAAGAAAATTGTCTTTAAAGACACGTTAATAAGTATATCTGTATATTCAGGATTAGAACAACAATATCAACGGTTATGAAATATGTACTACACAATTGTTTGAATTATTTTACCCGCATTATCCGTTAAGAAGCTTCTATTTGATGTAAGGTAAGCGCTATTACAAGACAACTGCAAACGAAGTATTCTATTCAGCTTATTATTATTTTTTAACTTGTGAAGTAATTAAAGATTAAAATCAAAGCATTATACAATGTAAATGTAAAACAAATAAGCCCACCGGAGTCTGTACAGAATGTTTATAAGATGTATCTAACATTGAACTTTGAATTTTTTATTGGTAACTCTTGTGGTATGATAAGCTGCTATATTAAAATAAAATCACATTTATTTTTTTATATTATCTTCTATTTATCTCAACATTTTACAGATAAACTGTGACCAAGTTTTTGGTAAAAGTTCAAAATAAAATAAAAATGAAGTAGGTAACCTAAATTACTACTGTATCTAAACTGCTTATAATTATAATAATGGCATTTAGTCTGGGGTGAATAGAGTTATTTCTCCTACCACGAGGTTCAGTGGCTATCAATTATTGTCAATGATATGAATGAATCTTAGAGTAAGCATTAGCTCGGGTCAGCAGTAAGCATCGTCAACTTCTCACACATGATGACTGATGACTTGCTTAAGTAACATGCTTATTGCTTAGACTCTAGTACCTATATAGGGTAGTGGTTTTGAGTCCTAGGTACCTAATTGTTCAAGCGATTAAAATATAGCTACAACGTTTGTTACAATATTTTAATTTATGGCTTTTGAAGTAAAAATTGAAATACCTAATCAATTTGTAATACCTACGCTGTAGCTATATTTAACCACATGTCAGTTTCACGTCATAAAAATTCGGCGATTCGCTTCGTTCAAAATTTTCAATTAATGTTTTATTCTTAAAATTAGATTTCGATCGAATTCGAAAAATTCGAAAGATTCAAAAAATTTGAAAATACAAGAAACTGACCGTGACAAACTAAGAGTAAATGAAAAAAAAAATAACTAGCTCGAGCTTAGCTTATTCCGTTACCAGTACTAAAATGATTTTTCTTAAAACATATCAAGATACAACACTCAAAAATAATCAAAAAGCATTAAAACCGTGACAGAAAGCTTTAAATAAGTAGGCAAAAAAACTTCCCGAGCTCTCCACTAGAGAGATACAAGTCATGTTTTGTAAAAAAAAAAACGAAATAAAAATATATATTATAACAATACACCTATAATAATAATATGATGACGTATGTCATGCATACATATAAACACAGATATTTCTGTCACATGCAAATATACGTACATTCCTAATTCGAAAACTATACTTCGGTTGACAAGCTAATCTGAGCGCATAGTTTCACATCAACTTCAACTATATTTTGTAACAAAAATAATTCAACTTGCCACCACTAATGTAAGCATATACGGGCGGATGTATTTAAGAAACATTTGTGCACACACAAACAATGCAATATATATTTATAAGCGCAACACGCCCTGTATATGCTTACTACATTTCTAAACGTGTGCTAAATTAAATGTAGTTGTTAGCGACTATATTGATAAATAGCGTTACGTATATGAAGAAAGGTAGTTAGGGAACAAACATGCTCAGTGACAGTAGCACAGGCTCTACGAAGGGCAAATTTAGTTCAATGATTTGTTCTTATGATTCGGAATTGAAACCTACCTGTAAACTCGTCCTCCCACTCTAAACCCGGGTTTAGATTGTACTCATCTTGAAAAAAGGGAGGAAAAACAAAAACAATGTCAGTATCTTTCGATCATTATCATATATAATAATCAATCTATACATATATTAGCGCAACAAGAGTGCTCGTAATTTACAGCATGGTTTGAGACTCCACTCCATATAACTATAAAACCGACAATTTTGACACGGGCCACATAATAAAACGTTTTAACCCGCATTAAATAATGTCCCTAGTTCCACAAAGAGAACATAACGCCAACGAAATTGACATTTCGACTGTAAATGTAGCGACTAAAGTTGTTCAATAATTTCCCCGGTAAAATAGGTTAGAGGATTACTCATGCGTTTGCAGAACTAGGTCCAGCGCGTTCTGTTTCTTGTCAGTCTTTTAGTTTTATAAAATGGGTCCGAATGTTAAGTCCTGTGCAGTGTGTGTTAGTCGAATCGGAAGGGTCAGTCAGCGTGAGATGATATGGCGATCCCCATACCACCACCATAATCGATATACACATATTACTAAAATTATATTCGGTATAATCTTTCGTTAAAAATATTTGCGGCCAAAAGGTTCGCATACCACGTGGAGAACTCTGGAAGGCCACAATTTTTCATTCAAAATTGGTAATGGAATGTATAACCACATCAATCGACGATGCGTTAGTCCCGAGTTTCATTCGTCCCTAGCTCCTGAGCGGCCAGATTGCTCGATAAGCCCCGTGTCGAGCGAGCGACGTAGCACTCATCTGATTATCGAGTAATCTGGCTCGACCGCACCTAGAATGTTAGTAGGAAATAACTAGAAGCGTGATAGAATATCACTATGTACAAGTTACGATGACCTTACATCTATCATGTACAACCGACACCGGGTTAATGCGAAGGGCGAAGATCGGTTAGGGAAACGACAGAAAGCATCCGTGAGGAATAATGACTTACCGTAGTAATCGGTTGCGTGTGCTAAAAAGGGACAAAAAAATGAAAACAAACTGTCAGTAAAAATATACATTGTAAAATCGTTTTGTCTTCAACTGTATAGTATTACTAAGCAACCCCTGGATACAAACAATTAGCGAACTTTATAATAGATGACATATTCGTAAATTATTAAAATATTTTTTTTATTGGTGTTTCAGTCTTAATACTAGCTGTTACATGTAACACGTGTTAGGTAATCCATGAAGTGATATTCACAATGATATATTTTATGTTAATAATGTTATTTAAACATGCCAATTTTCACACGTTATATAAAAATGGAACATGCTTGTGTTTAAATCCCCGTATTATATTATGATGATTAACGTTAATGGTTCATGCAATTTGTCTTTAGAATTTTGTCATGACCAATATTATAGTCTGAGGTCATGAAATTTCTATAAATCTTTATGATCTGTATAATTTTTTTTTAAATGAATACAAAAAATAATAAAAAAGTTAAAGACAACATCCATATTTCCACAAAAATAGATTAAAAAAAACTTAAAAATGTAAACATGCTGTAAAAGTATAAAGGGGTACAGAAACTATGTTTGTGGAAAGTGTGCTTTATGTGAATGTTAATAACGTTGAGATTACCTTTGCGAGGCCGCCACCAGTCCTCCATGTATCCTGCAAGCGGTGATGTATTGGAAGAGCAGCCTTTTTTAGGGTAGCACAAACACAAACATTGCACCAAAGACTCATACAGTATTTACTTTTACGGTAATCATTTGGAGCGGGACGGAGAATGGACAGTACGCACATGAGGGAGACGGCACACGTGGCAAGCGAACACAAACAAAATTTTGCGTGAAATATTTGCAGCGTCAAATCTTTTTATAATTTAAGTATAAGTATAATCGAAACAAAATTTTAAATCTTCAGATACTAATGCGGAAATAATGCGTCACTAATAGAAACATATTGACTAAAGCCACAGAATGTAACGCCAAACAAAAACGACATGTGAAAAGTAAATACTGCTTAAACAACTACAGATGTCATTGGTTACTGCAGAGGATTGGCGTCATTTGCAAATACTATCTCTATCGCAATGGGCTATCTATTGAAAAGCTTAATTCAATCATGAATAACAGCTAATTTAATATAAGCTGAACTGAAGTTAATGAATTATATACAACTTTAATTGTATTCCTAAAGAATTAACAGCATTTAAACACCTTATTAGTGTGATAAAATTACTAAGGATTTTTGACTAAATATTAACCCCCCACTGTTTATCTAAAACTGTAAAAATCAAATTTTAATATCACACTCACCAATATTTGCAAATGACCCTGTTAAGACCATCACCCAGACATCACATTTAAATTTTATTAATCAACTTCCACATCATATTCAAATTCTCAAATCATACTAAAAAGGTCAACTTAAAATGTCTGCGCTAAATGATGTGACATAATAACCAAAATGTTAAACGCCTTCAGAAAAATAACATTTATTTTGAGAATTTGTATAATTGCCTTTCAGAGTTAGTTCAGTTTTAAAATTCTAACTCAAAAGGGCAAATCACAATAAAGATTAATGTAATTTTATTGCACACTGTATGTGAGGTAACACAATTACATACAATATTAAAAAAATATTATATTGTTGGCCCATGTTATTATACTAAAAAAAATACATAAATTAAAATTATATTACCTCCATAAAAATATTAAAGAAAATCTTTCATTCAGTATAATACAGTAAGATTACAAATTATTATCTCTTTAATAAAAAAACAAATATTACTTTCAGTACATAATGGGTGTAAAATTCAATGTTATAATCAATTTTAATAAAGTGTAATTTTTAGTTACAAAAACCTTGCATGTTATTTTACAAAAAGTTATTTTCAAATCATTTCAAAAGTACTCCAGGCACTCAATCATCAAAATCATTCTGTAATCCAAGTATCTGTTAGGATTGTTTGGAAGCTGGTGAACTTACCATCTCGCAGCTCAGTCACTCCCGAGGCAGTGGTCTGTGTCTGTTTGGTGTATGTGACATTCTCCTTGGGCGGGATGTCGGTTGACTGGACCGATACCACCTGCAGTTGAGTTGGCTTCTTGCTCGCTCTGGGAATATTGTGTAAAATATTATTGGAAAATTATAGTTTTTAATACACTGAGTGTTTTTTAAGTCTGAACAATATTTTGAATAACATAAAGAACTTTTGGGCTCAGAGTCCTCCCTTGAATTCAAGGAAGCAGTATATAATTTACAGTGCCATAAACACTGACAAATTCTTGTGAAAACAAAATCATTAAGATGTAAATGGCACCAATTGAAAAATTCCAGTTTTCCATACCCATGTGGAGGCAAGCTAGACTTGTCCGTGTGCGGCAGACTAGCGTCCGGGGAGGCAGTCTGCGGCGGAGTGAGTGACGTCATCGACGACAGCGAGGACAGCACGTCCTTCACCGGAGCCACGCCCAGCGACGACAGCATCTCGTCCAGGTCGCGGCGACTGTCCAGACTGGACGCCGCTGACGCGCGTTGCTTGAATAAAAATCATATTTTACATGATAGGTACAGATATAGTGGATATATCATAATCATTATGCTACTGGTGAGAGACGGATCCCGAGATACAAAACAGGTGCCATAAGGCAAGAGGAAAATTGGCAAACTACTTGTAAAATTAGCTGATAATGTCTACAGAACAGGTAGAAGACTATGGATAAATGTAGGCAAAAATAAAATAGTTATTGGAGGTGGCTTACACTTAAGAAGGGATAGGTACATAGTATATTCATTTGTATAGAGTAAGTTTGTACTGACATTCTATTAAAAATTTGAATGCCCAAATTGTAATGTATCATTCTATAAACAAGAGCTCAAGTAATTAAATAACTATTTATTTGTATTCTATGTGACAGCTTACCAGAGCTTCCTCAGCATCTTTCTGCTCCTTCTCCCGGCGTCGACGATCCTTTTCTTCCCGCAGAGCTTGGAGCTTGGCTTTCTTCCGCTCCAGCTCTGCTTTACGATCTGACATGCTTGACATTTTCAAGTCTGTAAACATCAATATGAAATGATTCACCATTTAATAATACCATAGTTGTTTGTTGTACAAAAGTAAATAGCAAATTTAGCCTATTACAGATCATATTAAACAAGTTGTAATTGTAGCATTAATAGAACATTTAGATCAGAGATGAGAAATTTCTCATTTCACTTTTTTAATTACCTAATTACATGAATTACCTATTACCTAATTGTTCGCATCAGAGATTTAAAAAACATCAAAAATATTTTAATAGCTTCAAATATTCCTTCCAAAAACTTAAGCTTATTCTATAAGCAGGTTTATACTAATTTGATTAGGCTCAATAAAGCAACTATAAACCAAATAAGGAATAATTATGCACTGTTTTGATTTGCATGCAGACAGCGGACAGCAGAAAAGACTGGATGGACTAGCGAAAGCGATTATTGCGTTGAGATCATATCCATACGGTAAATGACTCATTCCTATAAGAAACTTACTTTTTATATTTCACCGGTTAAACAAATGTATTCATTTCAGCTGAATAAACACTTGTAACGACAATTAATTGTGAGAAAAGGCAATGATATTAAAACTTCAGAGAATGGTATTAGTATGTCGGTAACGGGAATAAGCTGTTTTTTATACCATCAAAGTGGAAGCCGTATCACTGTAGTCTGCACCCGAATAAACAAATAACTCCATACAATTACATTAATGTACACGGCCTTTCTATTTTTATACGTAATTCAACATTAGGCAGCGTAAAAAACTGTAAATCTGAAATAATTTTGATGATTGAAAATATAGAACCCCTTATTCCATTACTTGCGTACCACAGACTAAATAAATAGTTCTGTTCTGATCTGAATAACAGACTGATTTTAATGGGTAGATACCATAGATCAGAGTAATACTACATTACAAAGAAGGTCTATGGTTTGTGTTTTGCACTGTGGGATATCCGCTACTTGTTATACACATTGGGTCACCTATTAACCAAAAGAGTCCAACTCTATATTATGAAAAGAGATGACTATATCATCCTTCTCTTTTCTATGAATAGTGTTGCACTCTTCTTGATGAATGGTTAGCCAAATGTGTACAGCGGGCAATATTTTGACATAATGACATTTAAGTTCTTGAGTGACATTTCAATCAAATATTGAAAGGGTGTTGTCCGGCCTCTCTCTCTATGACTGTCTCTGACAACGCCGCTGAGTATAATGATCAAACAATTTTAGTCGTTTTACTGAAGAAAGCTTTGGATTTACATGAATATTATTTTGTCTTATAACAAATATGAGATTAGGATGACTTGTTTTATTAATATTTTCGTTGTGTTGCTTTGCTATAGCGTTACGAAGTCTAAAGCAGGTGAGTGGGTAACAATTTGAGTATCTATCTTCCATGTAAACAACGAATTTCCATTTAAATACGTTACAAACTAAAATTTAAAGAAAGTACAGTTGAATAGAAATAAGAATAAACACATAAATCAGCTTTAGAAAATCACATAGTAAGGCTGTAATCTTAATGAGGATACTTTATTTAAAACTGGGTGTTTTCAGACTCAACACGATACTATTACGATTACGAATGTAACGAACCTCTCGTGGAGACCGCTAAGCTGAGTGCCACTTCCAGTTTGAGAGACAGAGGACCTGACAATGCTAAATTACATGGTGAGTTTCTAAAACCCAGGCATTTCTCCCTAACATGTGGGGCGTCCACTAATTATGTGAGGCGGTAAGGCGTTGGGGGGTTGAAATCACATCTAATATTACTTTGAATACAGAAGAAGGAGATTTGAACATTGCCAAAAATTCCTCACATAATTAATGGACACCTATACTACTATATAAAATGCCTTGTTTAGAAATATTGGTGTGTCAGTTACCACAGCAGTTGATTATAGTTAATAAAATAAATAGTATTGCATCTTTGAGGATTTGTTGCGCTTGTATTTTGTGATTGATTTTTTAAATGAATTTGGCAGTGTTTTCATTTCTATGTTTATTTGCATTTATCAGAAATTTATCAAAAATATTTTGATCCCAATGCATACTGTGTAGTCAGAGATGTTGATAGCAATATTTCATTGTAATTTTTTTTGATTGCACATATTTTATAACTATGAGTGAAATGTTAATTTAGCAACAGTGTGCATATTTTTAGCTTGCATGAAATTATTGTTTGAATTGTATGATCATCTGTTAAGTCTAGTGTGCTAGGGGTTTTATATTAAATTAAATATTTACTTATTGAACTTAAACATTTGAACTACAAAATCCCTGAAACAGGATTAATTGATCTGCAGGTCCACACTGTTAGAATACATAATTGGACCTCATAATAAAGCCAGGGCTATTATATTGGGCAGTTCAAAACTATCAGACATGAGTGCTAGAGTGAACATTAGATGGGCATTCAATGCTCGAAAATGGACGCCAACAGAAGCTCAAATTTTGGCCATGTCGTCCTACATACAGCCAGAGGAGAAGGAAAGAATATCAAGATTCGTCTTTAAAAGTGATGCAAAGGCTTCACTTATCGGTCGACTCATGATGAGAAAATTCATCCATATAACCACATCTATTCCGTATAATGAAATAAAATTAGGAAGGGACGAGTATGGCAAACCATACTTACTTGGTGCAGGGGATGTGCCAGTAAACTTTAATGTATCCCATCAAGGCGATTATGTAGTTTTAGCCGGTCATAGCCATAAAAAAATTGGTATTGATGTCATGACTATTGAACCGCCGGTTAACAAGAATATCTTGGAATTCTTTCGTCTTATGAGAAGGCAATTTTCCCACCATGAATGGAGTAAAATTTACAGTTATGACACTGAGCCTCAACAGCTTGCATGTTTCTACCGTATGTGGTGTCTCAAGGAGTCCTACGTAAAGAATATTGGATTGGGGATCAGGGTACCGTTGGAGTCTATAAGCTTTGATGTTAAATCACCGTTAAGTGTTGGGGAGTTGGTAACAGATACTAAGTTGTACGAAAAAGGTGTTTTGAAACCAGACTGGATGTTTGAAGAGACACATTTGGATGATTTGCATGTTGTAGCTGTGTCAATGCAAGTAGATAATGATGATGATTATAAAGCAGAACCGTACCAACTCATACAGGTTGAAGATTTGATGACAGAAGCTCAACCGTTGCATGAGTCTGATAGTCTCTTTACAAATGATTTCATGCAAAAAGGTGTCAAGCCTTTTGAATCTCCATGAAAAACATAAAATTAGCTGCAGGAAATTGTGGAAATGATAGCGTTATACATTATAATTTTAAGCTAATTTGGTTTGGGGCTTGATTTTTAAGAATTTTTATCTGTCTTATGTCTCACAAATATGAGAAATATATTTACTGTACAATAATGACAAAACTTTTTGAAGTGTAACTATTCTAAGGTGTAACTGTTAATTCTTTATTTATAATTATTCATTAGGCGTGGGGGTTTAAGGGGTTTATTTTCATAGCTATAAATGTTTCATAGAATGTCAGAATGTTGAGTGCTGTGGAGTTTCTTGCGCCACTTCTTATCAATGGCAATAATATGTTATGAAAAGGTGGTAGTTTTCTATTTTGGGTATCATTGTGACTTGTGACTGTTCATCCACGAGCTTTATTTTATTTCCAAACCTAAATGGTGTAAACAAGTTTTAAGTGTTGAATGATAAAATAAAAAAAAAGTTGGGTTTCTTATGTAGGTATTTATTGATAACGCAACCAGAGTGCAAGCGCAAAATAAGATTTATTTAATAAAGACTGTAATTTAAAACACCATAATGAACTAACCGAAATTCTTAACATAGATTAATGTTCAAAACTAACATCAACTTCACGAATAAAACCACAATAAAGTACCAAAAAATAACTAACTGTTTTATTAATCTACCCAATAACAACGAAACGCTACAAATCGAGACATCTGTGTAAAAAACCATAAATTATTTCGATCAAAAAAGGTCTGAACGCGTGGACGGCGTCAGAGAATGATTTCGACCAGCAACTGGTCATTGACCTCGGGGTGGTGAAGAATATCACTCGCGTGGCTACCCAGGGCAGGGCTCACTCGCAGGAGTTCGTGCAAGAGTACCACATCAGCTATGGCTCGAACGGTCTTGACTATGTGCAATATAAAGCTGCAGGGGGCGAAGTTAAGGTAATACTCAGATATTACGGGAAATGATAAGGAAATACTAACAGGATAGGGAATTTAACTTAAATTGGTTTTGCATGCATTTTTACACTGCTTCTTTAGCACTGTTTTGTAGTTTGCCTAAATTTTAGTTTGGTGGAGGTTATTTGTTTAATAATAGTAATACTTAAGTATAACTTTTTAGTTTTAACATATTAAAACTTCAAACTAATATTCATGTAAAATATAGTCGCAGAGGAACGGAGAAATTTAAATTTTCACCCTTTATTTTGTCAGCTTATTAAAATTTTACTAAATCCTGTCCAGTACCTTACCTGTGAATAGTATGACTACATAATAGTTCTATACAGCCGTTCCTCTGTGACGTACCAAGCTACTAACAAGGTTAAGCTAACTAACACTGGTTGGGAAGGCTCCTCGGCATGGACGGCGCGCGAGAGCTCCTACTACCAGCACCTGACAGTCAACCTGCAGAGGACCAAGGACTTGCGGGCCATCGCCACCAGGGGGCGCTTCGCCACCAACGAGTGCGTCACCGAGTACATGATACAGTACTCGGATGACGGTGAGAGTTGGAGGGCTGTTACTACGGCGGACGGGTACACGCAGGTACGGTATGGTGTATAGGGTGACGGATAATGGGGTATTTCATGCGATTTTACTTGATATTCTCGCGAATTTAAACTGATTATTATACCATTAGCATACACTGATATTGTCAAAAATCAAGTCCTCTAAATGACTATTTCCGAGTATCGCATTCTTTGAAGGAAAGTAATCGAATTTTGGGAACCACTAGAGATAATGTAGATTTTGAATATAGTTATTCGCAAATCGCATTTTGCGTTTTGATTTTGGGGGAATGTAGAAGTCATCTTAATTTTTGTATGACGTGGTTTTTCGAATACCAATTAGGTACCTACCTAATGAAAGTTCTTATTAATTTGTACATAACTCGCCTTATGTATTAACATTTTGTAAATAATTGAAACTATCTCTAACCTAAGTAACTAATATAATCTGAATGTGATATAACATGTTATTTGCTATTAATTTAATTTTAATGCATGTCACATTATGCTGTAACACCTCAATTGTTATGGAGTTGATTGTTTTTCAACATTTAAGCTGATTCGAATCTAGTTTAGCCTAGGACTGGCGATGATTCTTCTAGAGTTGAAAACGTTCACAAAGTAAATGTTAATATTATTACTTACCTCTATTATTTGTCTACTATAGATCCGTTTGCAAATTAGTTCACTGTTTACTACAATAAGATTCTGAATAGGAAAATAGAGTATGATTTAAAGTCTCAATTTTATATAAGGTAAGTGCAGAGTTGTTTAGATAGGGTCCTATATTACGTGTCACTCCATACTATCGCGTAGGTGACACTAGTGGCAAATTTTCTTGAGCTTTTCCGTGCTTCCAATACAAATTTATGAAGGCACAAGAGGCCTACGGACTCTTAGACGACAAATCTTATCTGCGTTGGCTTCTCTAACTATACTTAAAACCCGTATTTGAGTAGCGTAGTAGAGTGTTCTAAGCCACCTCAGCGCCATTTTGGGTGAAGTGACTTTTATTTAATTCGTTGATCGCACACATTTCGTCAGATGTTCGAGGGGAACCACGACGGGAACACGGTGGTGCGCAACGAGTTCGAGGTGCCGATCATCGCGCAGTACATCCGGATCAATCCCATGCGCTGGCGGGACAAGATCTCCATGCGGGTCGAGCTCTATGGCTGCGATTATGGTATGGTGCTGTTGAAATACACGACGTTACTGCCCTTAATTCGCTCGCAAACTAGTCTTTATTAATAGAAAAACAAAAAAACACGATTGCTGAAAAATGTGTGTGTGTTGGCTCATTTTCAATAATTCTGTTGTGATATACATATATTATAACCTCTTTTTTTGAAGTCGGTTAAAAATTAATATCCTATGTCACTCTCAAATCTAGACGAATCCAACGACACCCCATATATTGAAATTGAAATCCCTAGGACGTCCTAAAGAAATGGACATGCAATACATACATACGCTCTAAAAACATTAGGTACCCATGTTACGCAGTCAGGTAACAAATAAATATACTTTCAATTTAAATTTTTCCTACAAACTTATTTATCAAATACGGTCTAGCTTCTAACTACTTCCTCCTACAAGTATAGTTTGAACTGACTACATAGTGTCGTATGTTTTTTTGTACAGTGGCGGACAAATTGTACTTCAACGGCAGCTCTCTAGTGAAGGTAGACCTGCTCCGGGACCCGGTGGCGGCGTCCCGGGAGGTCATCCGCTTCCGGTTCAAGACCAGCGCCGCGTCGGGGGCCCTGGTGTACTCGCGCGGGACCCAGGGGGACTACATCGCGCTGCAGCTCAGGGACAATCGGCTCGTGCTCAATGTTGATCTTGGTTAGTGGAGACAGAATGTTTACAGCTGTGTGTGTGTGTGTGTATGTGCGTGCGTGCGTGCGTGCGTGCATGCATGCGTGCGTGCGTGCGTGCGTGCGTGCATGCGCACGTGTGTTAGTCAAAGGGCGGAGTAAGACTACCAAGTCAGTCGTGTTCACAATGTGTAGTTAGCTGATATGTGGGCAATAATTGACACTTATACATAATTAGTATAGTTACTATTATTCTTTATTCAGTTTGTACGTACTTGCAAATGTAACGGTCATTTATACAAAATAGATAAAATAGAGTAGTCGTTTTCTACTGTGATAACCCTTCATCTTCCATGCAACCAACTTATCTACGGAACATTATTATAATTATTATAATCCTGGCCGCGGTGTACCTATAGTCATAATGAAGTTTTATTCCACTTGTTCGCAGGCTCTGGAATAGCAACGTCACTGTCGGTGGGCAGCTTGCTGGACGACAACATCTGGCACGACGTCGTCATCTCGAGAAACCGCCGCGACGTCATCTTCTCCGTCGACCGCGTCATCGTGCAAGGAAGAATTAAGGGGGAATTCTCCAAACTTAATTTGAACAGAGCTGTAAGCATATTGTATACTGTAGCGTAAAGACATACATATATTTTTATTTAATAATATTGATGATGTGTATGCTCTTGCAGGAGTCTGACTCAGTTTTATGAATTACTTGCA
>LGAG01000393.1:273604-288062 GCA_001278395.1 Lerema accius
ACTTTGACACTGACACGTGTATTAGGGTGGGCGAAAACGTCCGGCATTTTTTTAGAAAATCTGATTCTGAATTTACCCCGACAGGGGGGAGAGCGGGGTGGAAAGAGCCAGGGGTAAGTTATCGATGCAAACATTTCCATAATAGTAAAAGACTTACCCTTGGCTTCTTGAACCCCGCTCTCCCAATTAGAAATTCAGAAACTGGAAAATTTCAGACGTTTGCGCCAGCCCTTAATAGACATATGATACACATATTGATGTATGCATTCGTACACACTATGATACACCTACACTCGTCCACTATTACAAGTTGAGAGTCGCAACAAATATAGTGAGATACACATTGCATAGTGATACTCGAATCTCATTTCATGGAATATAATACTAATATGAACAGACTGACAGATACGTACGTTAACGCGTGCACACATTCTCAATTATTTTTTTGTTTAGTCCATCCATTCAAGCTCTTAGATGAGGCGGCAATTACTACCTGCATGTCATAGTTCTCTTTAAATCAAAATACACTAGAAACCCATTCTACGCTTATACCACCGATGTGGATAGAATTCCTAAGAGGGCTAAAATCGAAAGCTATTGGACTATTCTTCTACAGTAATACCGAGCATAGCTCTCCATAGCATGCAGTGTGTCATAGACAGCTCACAATGTGATTATCAATCGCATATACTATCCTACCCAGTTAGATAAAACAGGTTTAATACTAACATTATATGTAACATAATATCATATATTTTTATATGACACTATGCGATAGTACAAGCTGAAAATTTTGCTTGGAATAGGTGTTCGCTTTAAATTTTATTTGACGTCATTCCGTTTGAATCTCATTATCATGTGGAGTATTCGGTCATCAATACTAACTAGATATTGTGCTAACATTATATAATAAGTTAAAAATTACATTTTAATTAGTTTACTTAGATCCGTAATTATTTAGTTCCGAGTTGTCATTGGTTGCTACAACATAGTAGAATATATACATACATATATACACCTTTTTCTCAAATACATTGAGTAACATTAGGGGCAGTTTTGAAGTAAATCTTTTATACGAGATGGTATGTAGTTAGTATTGGTAACTGAACTGTAAAAATGTTGAATGTGGCTTGTTTACAACCGAGAGCTTCTATACGAGCAATAACATTAATATATAGTCACACGATGATTGCCTTACATATGTAGTTATATCTAGTACTTTTATATATTGTAGTATAGTGTAGTTGTAATGGCGTGTCCTGACGGGCCATATTTTACAAGAGAAATGCTTTTCGGCTGCTATTAAATCAATTTCATATCATGACATTCGCACCTTTTCCTTCCTTTAAATAATTCCGTATAAATAGTGGTATTTTTTGTAAATCAATATTCATTTAATAAATTAATTTCTACACATTATGCCACTACATGCCATTTGGCATTATCACTGCGATATTTGTGGTTACATCAATCTTCTTCCACGAAAAATTTTATAAAATAATTAAGGATAAAACGCAGAACTACTTTTGAGGTAGGAAATATCCTACTTTAAAATTTTCATCATTTATTTACTGACGTAAATAAAAGCTTAATTATATCAATTTGCTGCCTTAGTAATATTCTCATTAACTCTTTGCTCTATCCTATTTCTCCCGTAAGGTGCCATTCGGCTACATCATTCTTGAATCTCACTTAAATCGCTTGATCTTCACGAAAATTGTATAATAATTATATAAGTCAAGGTCATTTATTGTAGAGTAATGTAATCACCAGTGAGCACTCCTCAGGAAAAGACTAACACGTATAAATATATTTCGAGTCCTCTCTCATATAATATTGTAACTCACAAACGCAATTTTATAGAAGAGTGTTTTAAAGTTTTGGAAAAACTGATGCGCGTAATAATTTACGTAATTATGCATTTACCAATAGTTTCTTCTGCACTCTTGTGGGTTACCATAATATACGTAGGAGGGGCCTATTTGTTATTAATAATACATTATCGACACAAATCAATGTACAACATAATATTATTGTTCACATAATTATGTAAGTAACAATATAAGATCTGACCAAGTGATAATTTTATATGAACACATTTTATTTGTGTTTCCAATGGCTTGAGACAATTTTGTCCATTATTTTGATGTGTTTTGATACTTTTGTATTACAATATTATTTATGTTTTGTATTTTGACACAAATTACGTTAAAATCATGATATTTGTATGTTTGTAACGTGGTATAAATATATGAAATGAAATAGATAATAATTTATATGAACTGATTAAATATTTTGATTGTTTATTTATCACAATGGCGATCATATTTTATAAAAATAAAGGGTACTCACTCTATATATTTTTACTGATATTGCAAAACTAATATTTTTTTAAGATTCACCTAATTATCACGATGATTTTATAATAAAAAACATTGATAAAATCGAATTACGGGAAATTATTTTTGTTTGTAAAACTGAATTAACATTTTAATGTATCGAATCAAAAGTCGAAATTTAACTGCAATATCGGTATATTTTAGTGAGTACCTACATAGATAAAATCTCGTATCTGAAAGGCAAAATCGATTATGATTATCATTTATTTAACAATTTCCTTTTATAAATGAGTGCATATTAGTCTAAGGCGCGTGGTTCGTATTCGTACTAGTTATTACGGAATATAATTTAATTTACAAATAATTTTTAGTATGTTTAGCTCTTTACGTTTAGGTTTAATGTAGTAATTAATTTACAACATCCATTGTATTGGTTACGTTTTCTTTTAAGTTTCTCCGTCCAAAACAACTAATCTACTTAAACATTTATTTTGCTTGTAACTTATTTTTTACTATGTATATTTAGACAGGTCTGATTAATTCGTATGGAAAATTGTATTGATAAATTTTAGTATCGTCGAGATTTAATTCAGGTTTTGTTTTAGTGCGCCAGCCGAATCTGAACCTTATAGAGTAGGTGTGAAGTGTGTTTATAAGATATTCGAATATCATGTCCATTTAGGTTAGGTCGTGTATAGACGTATTGTAAGATTTATACTGGACGCGGTTATGCTATAAGAGTTTTATATTTTAAGGAGAAAGATTAATAAATAATCTTGTGTTTCTAATCATAATGAACAATAAATTCATATATGCAGTTTTTCGATGGTAATTTCGTTTAATATATCAAACTTTTCGTGTTACTGGTGCTTGGCAATAGTTACTTATTTGATTAATAAGCGGTTATACAAAATTGTGTCTTACGTCTTAAAAAATAAAACTCTACGACTGTGTTAAGGCGCTTCCACGTTGTATGAAAGGACTGCGTTTTTGTCGCGTGCGACCGGCGATTGTCGCAGCGCCGCTGCGCGGGACTTGTCGGCCTTCATTTTTGTATGTAACTGAACATTATATGTAGTAAAATTATGTTTGTAATGAATTGATGAATTGAATTGTCGAAAATGTTGCTTTGACCTTTTTATATTGCTAGTCTAACATATTATTATTAATTGAAGTTGAAAGTTAATCGAATAATAATGAACAGATTATGTCACGAAGTATACCTATAAATGAAACAGGTTTGGATTATCAATTTGGTGTAAAAAACATTTTGTGTATTATGAATATGATTATGTATTTTTTTCTGAATGTAATAAATAGATCTTCTATACTAAGGAACTTAAATTAAATTGCTTAGGTTGCAACAAAGCTTTATATTGAGCTATAGAGTATTTTTATATGCCATTATTATTTGGTTATAAATATGTGTGGAATGTAATGGCGGTCCCCGCGGCCGGCGTGACTGCCGACTGTCGTAGCGACTGTACAGTTTATTTTACTACTCGAAATCACCAATAAATTTTTCAAAATGCACACATCTTTGGTTTTTATTTTATCCCAAAAAAAATATGGTATTTTTTTATGCTGGCTTTTTTATTTTAATAAGGGTCACTGCTGACCCGAATAATTATGTGAAAAGTAAACATGTAAATAACTTAACGGTTTTTCATGATTAACTAGACATCATGTTAATATTTATTCTGAAAAATGCATTTTACTTTAATAATTTTAGTTGCAGTGGCAATTTCGAGTATCATCATTACTGTAGTACCAACATAATACCTATCTTAAGAACAGGTAGTCTGGTAGAACTGGTATTAATAATAGGAACACCTAATTTTAAACTCTAAATAATCTACATAAAAAGTCTTATCTGAAGTTTATAAACTGTGATAGTGTAACTTATTTATAAAGTCGGCTCCCAACTGTCCATCTAACTCCAGATGACAACACCAAGGTTGTATCATCGAACGTGTACAAGCGTTAATTAGTTGACGACGTTAACCCATTAACCGTAATGTGGGGCCACTCCGCTCAAGGACGCAACCTGGCCCAATGCCCCCGCTCGAAGGTGGCGCCGAGTGGGCGCGCGTGCTCGATGGCCCGCCGCGAACCACTTGCGCTCTCGATACACTAGGGCTGTGAGCTGCCTCGATGTTTGTGAGGCTACGACTGATGTGGACCACGGGATTATTAGTAGTATCTTCTATCTAATCTAATCTACCTAGATTAGGTAGGTTCTCTTGGCTGCAGGTATAAAGCATTCATGCCGTTTTTTTGTCTTACTACACTTGTTTAGATACTCCTTGAAATTAATAACAACTGTAACATCAAATTTGTCGTGCCCGATAGAAAATTATGCTATTCACAAAAATCATAAAGTACCTATCCAACACAAAAGTTGCACTTTCTACCTTTACATTTATAATCACAATCTAGTACTAGGTAGGTACTACTAGTCAGGGATCGAGCTACCACTGCACCGTAACAACTTTATTATTGGCCCCGAATATGTGTACAAAATCTAACTTAATTACTCTGTGGGGTATGAAAATTCCTGGACTTGGCATGTACTCGTAATATAGACTGCCAACGTGCACGACTGTATCTGTACATAACAAACAGCCTTCCAAGGGCTTCAGCGGGACACCACCTAAATAAAAATAATCCTAAAATAACCCCGTAGCAAAACATCGACACGGTGCATCCCTAGAGCCCAGTTCCCACGTAAAAGTGGCAGATATCGACGTCAGCGTTTTGCAAACGGGTTAAGTGTTACAGGTGCTTAGCCGATTCGCTATAAACGGCTTTCAATCGACCGTTTTGCCACTGGAGAGCTTCTAACAAAAGAACTCGTTCGGCGCCTAAGGTCGGGTGGCGTTCGACACGGTTTCAGCGTTTGTGCCCACTGACCTAAAATGTTTCTATAACTAGAACTTGATAAGGGCGCTACTTTACACTTGCAGCTTAACTTTATGGCGTACGATTTATGTGATAAGATAACGTGCATTGCATGTGTAATAATGTTTGATTTCTAAACAGGTCTTTCTCCATCTCTTATTGTATCTTACAATCGATTTAGAATAATAAACTTTTATTCAGTTTACGTGATTTGGTTTGGTGTATGACTACTCACTTTTTATACAAATAACGCTAATCACTCGTAGCCCCACACTAGGATTCTCTGTGTTGTGGATCTCATGGACAACACAGAAATACACAAACATACACCCAAACCGTGAAGAGAAATTTAGATTCATTATTTTAATTTCAGCCCCGCTGGGTATCATCGCATACGCATACGCAAATCGCGTCCTTGGCCATAAAAGGATTGACTACATAGGTATATTAATTATAAATTAATTAAATAGGCATTATAATGTTATTGATATTGATTCCTAACATCAAGCGCCCACCCCCAACAAAAAACCTTAAGAGGAAATATTTCAAAAAGCAATCCATGAATGAAACAATCATTTATATTTCACCCTGCGTGTCGCCATAAAGGCTGTATAAACAAGGGCCCTCGTCTCGGCGTCCTCGAGAGGGCAGTGGTCGACAGGATGGCGGTAAAAACTGATTTTACGTTTACGGAACCTGTCGACAGCCGAGTGCGGACCACACCTGCTCAACCGCCCCCTAGAGGGCGCTTAGCAGTTTACTGCGCTCTTGCCTGTTGAGCTGTTGTACGTTTTGGTTTTGGTCCTTGTTCGTTAAAATATACAGTTTACTGTATTTTCATTGCTCTTTATGGAAAGGTAGAGGTTGGCAACGATGTTTAACATTACATAATTTGGAATAGATTTTTTATTATGACTATGCCTTGCCTATTAAATCTTTTAGTTTGGTAGTTAGTCTGTTTAGTGATTTTACAATAAAAACAAACAGTTACAATTAACTAGTGCATATTAATAGAAAAATACTCTTGTTTAAATAGTTGGGGGATTTTACCCCGTCTTTAAAATGTTATCAAAAGAAACAATATGTATCTTTATATTTTACAATCCTATTAATTAGGTCCTTCATGAACCCTGTAAAATTACTGCAATACCCATACCTACGCTCTACCTAATATACCCCTGCTAGTCTAATTAGTTAGGAACCCAGGTTGTAGAGCATGCACAATTGCACACATACGTTTGCTCGCAAAAATCGTGTCATTACAAAACATTGTATTATGTAAATATATATTAGGTACCAACATAATAATACTCATGAATGCTAGTTTACGTTCAGTTCACTGCAATTTTCTTTGTCAAGTCACAAATACATGTTATTACTGGAATTTAGAAGCATAATGTCACCTTTAATTTACACTCTATTCAGATCCCCGCATTCAAGTTAAAATCATAAGGTGTGCCGTCAAACCGGCTCCCTTGTAATCACCGTCGCTCCCCGGCGCGCGGCGCCCCCAATGATCACAGGGCAGTAATACACCTATCACGTAATTATCATTCATTTGATATTCGCGATCCCATTCTACGAGTGCAGATGAAAAGGTCTAATGCCAACATTGTTATGTTATGTTTACACAAAGGACAAGTATGATTAATGACAATTGCCGCTGGAATAATGTGAGAGTTTTTGTGAATAAGATTTTACTACAAGTATGACTGTTTTCGATTCTGGTTTCCGCCATATAACTACCATGCGGTAGAAATGAAATGTTCAATGTAATAAAACAATAAAAAATACTTCTGTAGACCCTGAAGCAAGTAAATGAGTTGACGGGTCATCTGATGGTAAGTGATCACCATCGCCCATGGAAATTAGCAACACCCAACGCGTCCCCGGTTACAAAGGAAGCGATGAGCCCGCTTTTTGAATGAAATATCTTTTTCAAGTAAATATTAGTGATTTATAATCAGAATACAGAAAATTAAATTCCAAATTATTTAATCATAGCTGCCTAAAATACAGCGAATTGGCAACAATATGCCTAAGTTCCCCAGCCAGGACATAATCGGCTCAGACAGGTGCGGTGCCGAAACGTCGTCCTCCAAACGAATTTTAATTCCCAACTAATTTGGCGCGCTTAAGAGTTAAAGCGGATTGCGAAGTTGATAATTACGGCAAGTTGCAGGCCGAGCGCCGAACGCCGGGCGCGGGGCCTGCCGAGTACTACTTAGCGTTGTCTGCTTGTATCATAAAAATTGAGAATTCATAGTTAATTGTGTATATCTTGTTGTCTTATTAAAGGTATGTTTAGACCATTGATTAGCAAAGACTGAAAGAAGAAAAGGTGTTAGATGCTGCATTACACCCGTAGTTTTCGTCTTTTTGATAATGTCGTTTGTACTCTCAAGAAAGAAGAATAGAGTTCGGCACTTCTCGTCCTCACAACATCATGATAAGAGTGTAAACTGAGTGCAATATTGATTGTTGTGGAGCTCAGTGATGGGCGGCACACGTCTGGGCCACGGCACCTCCGTTAAGACGCGCACCGCTTGCCGCGACACGAACCACGTCTCGGCTCCCTGCACCCACGCCCTGATAACACGACGTTTATCGATATCGATGCTCTTGAGACTGGGGTTTATTGAGACGGTTGAGGAATTGATGGCACGCCAAAACACCTAAGATTTGTGCAGTAATAGACAGGCAAAGTGTCAATTTATCTATACATTTCAAGTTCCGAAAGTGGATTTTCAGGACGTGGTTACTTCCTTAAGATGACTATCAAGCGAGGCTCATTCGATAACTAATTACTTAGTAGGTATCCCGAATTTCGAAGTATTTGTATTTAGAAGTATTTCGAATTGTTTATTTTTAGCAGAAGTCATAGAAGTTTGCTTTCTGAAGTTACCTTAAAAGGTGCTAGAGAAATAAAGGACAATCTTAAGAAACTTGGCCTCCTAGGCTTTGGCAAGAAATAAATGGCTTCCTATGAATTGTTTCTTACTCTCATCGATAGTTCGACGTACGACTCTCCATCCCTACAGCTGACACCTTAGCGAATATATTACTCCGTGCCACCGAATCTAATCACGATCTGACGGATTAATATCTGCTATCCGCCGTGTGTACCGGCCCTAACCGTCGGCCATTGCTTACAATTACATTAATACCTTCTACTGCTTCCTTCGACCTTATTACCATGTACTAAGACACATTTTACTGTGTTTCTGTCGTTACGTAAGTTGGTAGTTGAAAATATTGAGTGGGTGCCCGGGGCAATTCGGAAGATTTATTATAATACCTGAGTCTTGTTTAAACTGTTGTTTAATGTAGGGAGTTGTCGGATTACTGCGAGCCGGTTTAATGATGGAGTGATAGATGGCTGCCGTATAATCTAATTAATGAACATTGCCGTCGGATATTGATTTTGGAATATTATTTGTTGACAGCGAATGTAAATTATGTATTCGCTCGGGATTATAAGGTGTATCCAAGGAAAAATGAGTTACAGCGAAAATTTATGCTAAGATCATGACCAGGTCGGTAGGTAGCTAGAAGGCTAGTTGATCTCGTACCAGCACAAATTTAGTAAGTAATTAATGCGGTCTTAAAATTGGACATAGGTTATACAGTAACTTGGTCTTAAGAAAATCATGGTATTCTTAACCTCATTATAATCAGGTTTTTTTAAGTACAAAAATAATAAAGAGAAATAAAACGAAATAATCCTTATCACCTCAAAGAAATGTGTAAAGTTCCCCGCTGAAGGCTCCATCTAATACGCGGTGACGGTAATCCGTCTCTCGTAACAGTGTTTCCGTCTTCAAACTTATGCTCATAAAAAACATTTCGCGCAGCCAACAAAAGGTGGAAATTTTTATCCGAAACGAGCACCTGCTTCGCTCGACAGCTCCGAAGTTTCCCGAAACTTCGCTCGAAGTTCGGCTAAAGTTTCGTGAAACTTGGCGCCGGATGTTGTTATCGGCCGGAAGCGCTTTAGGCAACTTCCTGTTTTGACGGACGTGAAAAAACGATACCTCGTGCAGTATTTGAAAGTGGACGTTTAAAATGTAATTTGGGACGGTTTAATTGGGTTGTCTACGTAGTTAAATAATTTAAAGTTGCATAATGTTAAGAAGATCTCTGTATCATTTTTTTTTTTCTGGAACTAAATGGACCATGCTATTCTTTTTAAGAGTTTCTGTCCCCATATTGTACTTCGCCATTTTAAACCATCCTTACGAAATGAGGATAGCTTGAAAAATATTGACGTACCTACATCAGTTTATAAGTAAAAAAAATTAAAAGTAATTTACATAGTTATCAATGTTACAACTATTATTCCGAGCGGAACAGCAGAGAACTTAAAAAGGTAGATAGTCACGGAAAGTAGTCCATAAAATCAATATTTTAACATAAAGAATCACACAAGAGCTCAATAATTACGTCAAAAGCACCTGAATGTAAAAATATTGTTAACGAGATATCTTCTGGAATTTTTCTAATCGTCAGCGAACACATGAGTTCAACAAGTCTATTACACCGGGGGTATCGTGTTCGGTAAAAAATTGCTCCCTTCACTCTGCCTGCCGTAAAACTTTTAAGTAATTCTCACACTTTTACATTCTTCAATTTATAGACGCCATTCGCGGAATGGAAACCAAATGAGGCATATTGTCGGAGACGGACTCTTTTGTATTAAATTAATTGGTAAAACAGATGCTGATGGCTAATTTTTAAGAGGAGACGTTTGATTATGATTAGGTACTCATAGTCAGTATTAAAATGTCTTAGGTAAGTATTTATACTAACTATTCGTATCATAAACATTGCATTACTGACTTCTTCAAGCGACAGAAGTAACAAAAAAATTAAAACAATAAGGATTTGAAAGCCTGGAAATACTTTATCTCTCAGATTTTTACTTAATATCACCAACAAAATAAAAATTGCTATAATTCGCTAATTTTGACACACTTATTTTTTGTAATATTATAGTGGAAATTTGGTTTCTTAAAAACAAGTAAACAGACGCTTGGCAACTAGCGTACGACTCATAAAGATGTTTCTTGAGAATAAAGTGCTAGAAATTCACCGTAAGAAAATTACAAAGACTTAAGTGCAGTCGGTGAATTCGAATTCAAACAATACGTTTGCAAAAAACAGCCGCTCCTTACAATTTCAAGGAGGCATTCACACCTTGGGCGAAGCACCTCGCAAACCTGTCACATCCACGACTGACTTTCCACCTCCTTGCCAACTCGTGTTTATGTACCCACGACTCTTATTACAAAGCAGCAAGGTCTATTTTACCTCGCGTCAATGGCAAGAGAATGTTGGTTATTGTATTTATTTAATTTTCGCTTCCGAGGGAATGTTAGTGACATTAAGTAAATGATGAAATTAAGGAAACATTTCAGTCGCCCACCTGCTTTATAGATATGGGATATTATATTTTACGATTATAATTATATTGAAGTAAATAGTAGATCAGTACTTAATACAGAAGTACAAAATGTGTTCTGTAATAATTTAATTTATTGTCCTCTAGAAGGCGCCAATTTCAACAAAGAAAACTTCTTACAAAGATATGTCATTTAATATTAGTTCAGAAGTTGTCAGGAAACATATGAGCCTTCATATATACCGTTCAAAATCAGATAACCTTCCGTAGTCAGGTAAAAAAGGGCGAATCCTCGAGCAAACAAAAGTATTACAATATTGAAACAATACTGAAAAAGCTCGTAAAGCCATTAAGCTACAAAATACTCAAAAAACAATTGTTTGTTAATCACTGAACAAGCTATCAACCTGCTATAAAAGGCTTGTTTTTAACAAGTCAACAATCAGGGGTGCCGGTAGGGCGGACGCAGAGTTCTGTCCCCGCTTCAACATAAGGTTATGATGAAATTATTACTTCAGTCCGGGTGTGTGATGAACTTTATGACACTAATACACTTTATCAAGGACTATAATGACAAAACGCCAAATAGAAAACTGCGTTTTCATTAATAGACTTTAAAATTGTTAACTGCCGTTTTACGCAAAAGTTTATAGACAATCAAAAAAACTGATTGTAAAATATATTTTTTTGGCTTGAATTGTCGGTATGAAAACATAATTATATAGCCTATGGAACGTTTACAATGGAGACTAATCCAATGATACTTCACATGTTGAAATCCATCAAGCCGTTTGGGCTGTATAGCGTGCCAAAGAAATGAACATCACAAACAGAGCTTAAAAAACATTGCCCTCTTTCCATCGCAGTCCGCTAAAAATTGAGCCTTTCTCATACCAAATTCCATTGTTAGGATGTTAATCTCAATGTTCTCGTCTCATAAAAGATTCAACAATATCCTAAGGCTTGTTATTAACGAGTGCTGACACCTCGCAGCGTCGCACCGGGCGGCAACGGCGCGCGCCGTGTTGAGGAAAACACTTTAAAAACTTCCACCGCGGTTATTAATAGGTTTCTGCTACGAAGACAGCTAGTGAAGGGAGCTTTACGGTATTTTCATTTAAATTATGAGTTAAATTTGATACTGTTATCGAATGCACTGATGATTGGGACAGATGTCGAAACAGATAGACTTACGCTGTAATTCTCTGATGTAAATAGGTCGTACATACAACTGATAAAATCGTTAATTATATCAAGAACGTATTGATGGGACAACATTATATTGAGTAGTAAGTAGAACATTTTGTCAATACTTTTTATCAGTATGAAAAACTTAAGCCAAAACTCAAGCTCTATAATAGGTATGTAGTAGGTAGGAAAGTATTCGGTTACTTAATTTATCGATATCGATAGCAACGCGGATACATCCCGCAACCTGGAACACCTAGCGATGTAAAAATTAAGAAAGAGAGATTTTTAAAAGTCAGAGGCGACGGCCGAGTTAGTGCCGCCACATTAATCCCCTGTCGATTACTGCGCGTTTCAGAAGTTCGCGGTAAAAACATACCTGAAACTTGTTACTAATGACCGCGGAATGACGAGCCGCTTGTTCCAATTGTAGTATGGAAATAAGAAGCTGTACCTTGCTTGTATTCTTTGAATCTTATCGGTCGATATAAGTAATCTAATTTGAATGACAGTTGACGACCAAATTTCATGGATTCGTCCATGCTTCGCAATCTGTTAATATATCTATCAAGAACTATAACGGGTCTACTTAACTCTCGTTTTTTCTGGAACCTGTATTTCGTTAGTAAGTTTCTGCCTTGATGGAGTTTTACTGTATTAATGCGATATAAGTGCTTTTGATGTACGGGTAGCTATTAGCTAATCCACCAATCGATGCTGGCGCTAAACTATCGAATACGCTCGAAGCGTTAAAGGAACCAGACTATCGCTAATACAATGACCGTCTGAAAAACAAAAGATACTGCCGCGAGCTGACTTAAATCATTTAATAAATAAACAAGAGCGCAGTCAACGGGTCTGGCGGACAGTGGGAAGGCTGGAAGGTGGAAGGCTGAAGGTCGGAGGTCCACAAATCAACGTCGGCGTCGTTTACCGCCGGCTGAGTTTTCAATTTGTGCCGTCTCACCGTAAGTGCGGCGTGTGCTCTGTGTGTCACTGACTACGAGCTACGAAACACAGATATGTCGGAAAATAACCGTATTATACAGTTTTGATCGTAAAAATAGTAGTCATGTGATGTTAGATCAACGCTGCTATCAACGCAAAAGTTGATAACATAATCAACGCGAATGATGTCACTGATGCGTTGACGGTAAAAAACAAATACAATAGTTACGTAATAAGTTATGGTTTGGTAAGCACTAGGGTAACAGGAAAAGAAAAAAAGTAACTGTATTGTTATAAAATATATTGTGAATAATTTATGTACTTATCTAATTTTTGAATTTAAAAAATAATATTGTGTTTATTAGTGGGTCTGTAAAGAAAAATGTCGTAAAGAAACTTGCACATAATGTATCTACTGGATACTTCGCCATAAATGTATAGCGGTGTATTTATCGTGGGCATTCTCATCCATCGGAACTCAGCTCTATGTCCGATGCAGCGAGTTGAGTGTAGTGTACACTAATGATAATTTATCTGGTCGCATCGTCTACTGCGCCGGAACGCACTTCTTTCCGGATGAGCGCTACACAATAAACTAACGTGTACCTACCTGAGAAAAATTCACTACCAACTACCTACACGACACTTTTTATCGTTGTTACTTTGTAGTTTCATAGCGGTGCTTTTAAAACCGTGGTGATAATCACGTGCATTATCGTTAAGTAAGCCTTCCTTGCTTATGTACAAACTTAGCGTAAGGTCTACAGTTCGATTCCCCGCAGGGCCAACGAAAACTAGAAGTGGCAGTTTTTCTTAAAACTTACGTCTATTTGTATCTTCTGATTATTTATGTTCTTCTATATTAGTGATAAATAAAGTGTAGTTACTAATTTTGAAACTAAGCCGTTACCAAGTGGAGCTTTTTGCTTGATACTTAGATATTTATAATCAACGTTGTTTTCATTATCTGACTCCTTTTAACTAAGTTTTTTACACTTTTAAGTACAGTAAATTGATTGGCCGCTATACGGCAAATGTATTTGTTTTTACAATCAAAAATAAAACTTTTACTCTCCTGTAATCAGCTAATGCAATATGAATATTCCTTTTTAATAAAACACCCTCATTTTCCATTTACGGACGTAAAAATCGGGTAAAGAGCGAGCGCCAATAACTTAATAAGAGCGAGGTGAATAGCAGTTTGATAATGTCGTAAAAGATCGGCGGCCATCTTGAGATCGCGTAAACCTCTCAAGAGCTCCTCAATAATCCGGACGATAAAGAAAAATTCCAACCCCCTTTATGAAGAGGTAAGTCCTCGACAAATTGTGTCCAACGACAGCTGTGGAGTAGACGTTTGTTTATTTAGTTTACTTTAATGCTACATCGCTGCATCGGTGTTCCCTCTGTTGTGGCGTGAGGAGCTTCAAGAAACGGGGCTATCGTTTTCTTGGTCCCTGGTGGTGCTAATGTCCATGAGCGGCGGTGATCACTAACTAACAGTTGAGCCGTTTGCTTCTTTACCTAGTTAAAAACAAAAAAAGATTTTTTTCCTTTAACAAGCATTACAAAATAAAATAAGACCTATAGCACAGGCGAAATAGAATATAATAATAATGAAATTTAATGAAATTGTAATAATGAAATTTGATTAAAATACAGAAAAACTAAAACATCTTAC
>LGAG01000393.1:288492-317535 GCA_001278395.1 Lerema accius
GACTCATTCAGTATGCCTAGTTCGTAGATGTCAATGACATTGTTAATTGTCTGCCAGCCTTCCATCTGACAAGCGTGTGTGTGATGTGTCTTACACGAGTAGTGTGAGTTTTGTTTAATTCCCAAAATATCAATATCTAACACATATAAATTCTGCACTTCTTCAGGTAAATTATGTATGTCAAATTCATAAAGACTTACATTATTCTTCCAAATTGGCACGTATTAATTAAAAGATTTTAAATCTAGAAATTCTAGAAGAAAACACATTTTCAAATATTGACTGATTTCCCTATAGAAATCGCGTGTAGCTCATACCTTGAGGGCGGACATTAAGGTGGTCTCACACGGAGGGCTCGACGCGAGATTAGCCGCGAAGTAATGATGAGACTTTATTAGCCCGCGCCCGCTCCCGCTTCCGCCCCCGCGCCCGCCACTAACGTGCTGTTTGCCAGTGGTACTAATGAGAGAATAATTTTCGTATCGTCTTGGCTCGATTATTCTGCATGTTTCCTTGCTATTTTTTTAAGAATCTAGGAGAGTTTATGAAATGGGTATGAAAAAAAATTGTAATATGAAAAAGACGAGCTGAAGATATAGTTCTTTAGCGGTTGTGAACCGGAGTTTATTGTGTTAATATTATTCGTTAAAATAGTCGGAATAAAAAAAATGTAATGTAATGCAAGTTTACTACAATTATAACTGTGAAATTAATTAAAATATTTGTTGATAATTAAGGTCAGTCTTTAATTCGAGGCAACTCTGAAAGAAAAAAGTATTTACCAGTTTTTCTGTTTTACTATAGAATAGAATTAAATTCCAATTTATGTTTAATTTTCTGTTGCCGAAAGCATTGGACAATCGCCCGCGATGTTCGGATGGCGTGGCAGCCACCTTAAGACGCTATTAGATGGAGTTGGACAATTAAATGGTACCTTCTATAGGCGGGGGCATGAGCCACCTGATATGTACTGACCGGGTAATGGTTCTGAGACAAGATAACGTCGGGTTAAAACTATTGCAAGGTCTTAGATCGAGGTAATTAAATTAAGTCAATTTTATTGATGGCGCGTTGGAGAGCTGCTAGCGTACAACTCAGTCCAATTGACTTTAAAGTTAAAACGTAGCTTGTGTAAAATATGTTTCATCTTTAGTCAAACTAAAGATTTGAACCTAATAATTGCTACTAAAAGGTACGAGTCTCTCTTCCTGACTTATTACGCCTATTTAAACACTACACCTTGTTTTAAACAAAAAGAATAAATGTTATAACAGTATGAAGTAATGTAGAAAGAACAAAATCACGTTGTTAACATTATTGAGTCGGCATTATTGTATATGAATTTTGATTTATTTCCCATTAACCTTTAGCTAGAAGCCAATGTTTTATACTGCTATCTGTTACATCTGACAGACAGACGGATGAGATGCGCCGTAGTAATTAACCTTATTTGGTAACTAGTGTTATTTTATCGTATTTGCATATTGACTTTTGAATATTTATATCGCTGTTTCATGGCTTTAAATCTGATAGGTTTCAATTAACTAGAGAAGTTTTTAAAGCGTAATTCTAGTAAGTAATAATTATAGTAATTACAATTATACATAATGTAAAGACTAGTAGACTACATATATATATAATTTTATATTATTACTAGACGATGCCCGCGGCTCTGCCCGCGGAAAAGTCTATAAACAAAATATTGATTTTATCCCAAGGGAACCTATAATCGGGATAAAATGTATCCTATGTCCTATTCCTGGATGCAACCTATCTGTGTACCAAGTTTCAGCTTAATCCGTTCAACGGTTAGACCGTGAAGGAGGGACAAACATCCAAACATCCAAATATCCAAATATCCAAATATCCAAATATCCAAACATCTTTACAAACTTTCACATTTATAATATTAGTAGGATTTATAATATTAATAGGATTAGAGGATAATTTAAGTCAGTGTTCTTAAGACTAGTTTCATTTTGTTGTTGTATTAAAACGTAGTAATATTGGATAGAGAAAAAATATTTCCGTTTCCACTAATAGCATTTTAATTTTAATAGACGTATTAAAAAAAACAAGTTATTTTTTCAATTTAAAAATCTGGAAACCATTTAAAAATGTTGCTTTATTATTGGGAAGAATCAGCTAAAGAACTATGATTGGTTAGTTAATTATTTCATTTTATGTATTTTGGAACACATAACGTTTTTTATTATGAAAGGTATTTTTAAGATGGCACGCAGTGACCGCTCTCTGTCTAGACCGAGTTAATTTCCTAAATACCTGTGGACAATAGACGTTGTGAAGGAAAATGGTACGTTTTTACACAACAATAGACTGACTGTGGAGGGATCAGATATTTTATACGATTGAGTTATTCTTTGAAATAGGTGGAATACCACACCTCTTGAAAGATAAATTACTACGAGGTACTTTCTTTTTATTTCATTTATTTTCTTTTAAACAAAAAACAAACATTTAAAATGAAGAAATAGAAAGATTCTTTCTATTTTTCTACTGTGTCTCAGTTATTTAATTAATATTACAATTGACCCTACAATTTTTCTTAAATTGATCTTGTAACCACATACATTTAAGTATTTGAAATTATTTGTTTATGAATATTTACACTTACTCATGTTTATTTATTACATTTAATCGTAGTTACAGTTAATTCTTATTAGTTTACAAAACTAATAATATTACAAGTAACAGTGCACATATTCCGTTGAAATCTGTTTTAGAATAATTGTTATGAATGTAGTTTGCCGACTTCCTGACAATATGCGCGCCGTTGATTTGTTGAGTGCACCCACATAGAGTAATTACTACACCAGAGGGGGTATATTTAAAAGTATTAAATACTTTTGCTGTTGCTAGCTCATTATGTGACGTCGCAATTACATAACGTCATTGTTAAGGTTGAAGTGAAGATTTAAAATAGATTTTCAAGAATATTCATTTTACTCTTTGGTTTAAGGATTGAATTGTCGCTGCTGTTTTATTGGGTTTATTCTCTAGGTATATTGTTTATTCTTTTTATAATTGTTGTTTCTTCCTTTACGTTTAAAACAATACATTCATTGCTCTGTGTTTAAAACTGTCCATTTAGTGTAACCACGAAATAAAGGTTCTTGCTAACTTTTAGTGTAATTATCAACCAAAATTAAAATACACGAAATATAAGTTCAGTTTTTTTTCGTACATAATTCGCTAGTGCGTTTACTCGTACCTTCATGTAGGTAGTAGGCATGAACCAATTTTCCTGTCGTGATATAATCTGTGGCAGTCGGTCGCGCAGTAAATCAGTGAAACAGGTCGTGTCGGGTGTCACATGCATGCTCTATGAATTAGTGCTTCCGCTGACCGGTGTACTGTTTATCACCTTTTCGCTTTATTTATTCCGAGATTCGTGTCCGACTGCTTCGCTCGCGTTATCATAGTGAATTGATCGGTTTTTAATGGTAAATTTGAATGGGGTTGCTGTTACTCTTTGTGAGTTTTCGGGCTAGTACAGTTTAGTAGAGGTTAGGTTAGTAGGAGGTTAGATTTGTTATGTAGGTGCCTAATGATTACAAGTATCATTAATTTGTATTTTAATTGTAGTTGTATGTAAAAATCGGTTTCATACAAAGGAATTCGTCGAAAGTGTTGCTGTTTACTATCGCGGCAATTGAAATCGCAGGTTCATGAAATGAATTTTAATTATTGAAATTGTGTTGTTCATGGCACCCACGATACAGAGAATTCTAGTGAGAGGCTTTGAGTGTGAAGCGTTTTCTTATGCCGTAAAGTGGGCCGCCAAAAGAAATAAGTTAAGGAAATTCACTAGCCACATAAATACGCTGTTACAATAACACGATTGCCTTTATGATACGGCATTGAAACATATTTTCCCGAAGAAATTTTTCACTGGCTGCAATAGAACGCTAATAAATAATTTGCAAAATTGATATTTTCAATGAACCGTTAAAAATGACTATACGGCTGCCCCACTATCATAAAACGGACAGAAACCGCAAATATAAACAGGTAGTTGAGTAATATGAGCCAGTCGACATTTGGCTGGATTCCAGGCCTAGCTGTAGCTGCCGATCGAATTTATACCCTACCACCCCTGTAATAAGGTCACCGATATTAAGCCAAAAAAGCTACTATAGTTACCGTCATAGGTATTCGTACTTAGCACATTATTACGAGACGCTACCAAATATTAGATTTGGAGCTGTATTCGGTTGTCAATAAAGTTTACTTTCGCCTGCATGGATTTAGCTATGTCTGTAAAAAGATAGGTTTACAATATTATAGGAGTTGTTTATTCGTGCACTATTGTTAGGAAACATTTGTAATGCATATGTATTTTATAGAGACCAAACTGCCAATAGCTTCGGGAATGGGAATGTGGATTTCTGTTATACATAATGCAATGTTAATGGGTTATTGCTCTGAATATTTCATAGATATTACGTTTGGATTTCAGTCAATAGAACAGACTTAATTTATTAGATATAGTGGTATGGACCAAGTTGCTTCAGAAAGTTTATTGGTTGAGAATGTTACTTCAAGCTTAGCTACTACAATACATCAATGAAAACTCGCATCCTGTTACGCGGTTTCTATGATAAGTAGAAAACAAAAAAAATATATAAAGTTTCAAAAAGACTACAAATAATGTAAACATGGAATGGGGAAAAAATGTGGAATAAGATATTGTGTTTAAATATTACATAGTCTATTAGCCTCTTATAATGAAAACAAATCCCATGACACTTTATGGGATTAAAATGTATAGCTCTGCTGTTAAAAAAATTGACAACATAAATTAAAAATCTCAAAAACATTACCTTCATTTCGGAGCAGGCGGGTAATAGTGAAAAATAATCACTTCACACTTTCTTCATTAGAATGGTATACTAATGCATCTTTAAAGTCTCAGCCAGGAGTAGGTTCGAGTGGTCAAGGAAAGGACCGGAAGTGCCCGGGGACAGGTGGGGGAGTAATGGTGACCACTTCCGGCACCTTTACAGAGAGGTAGTCGAGGGGATGGGGACAGCTGTCGAAACCCCCTTGGGTGGTACTGTTGTTACAGTAATGTTTTGGTTAAATTCTCGGTTTACTAACTGACGAGCTATTACTTTTTAAGTCACAATAAATAATTTGAATTTGATGTTAACTCAATATTGTAAAGCTAATGTGTAGTGTTAATTATTTTTTATTATTTCTTTCCAGTTATTTATTAACCATTTTTCAGTAAGAAGCAAAAAAGTGATTATATTTATCTGTAAGGATGCCAGTCGACGCGGTCTGTCGGCGGCGGAAGGAGACGCCATTTGGCAGCCGCGACGTATATTGTCGGCCCCTGCTCAGGTGTAACAGCACCATTGCTTTTTATTTTCAAGAACTTTAATCTCTTGCAAGAAAATTAATATGCATACGTCTTAATGATCAACTACTCTTTGTTGCTGGGTATATTAAAAAAATAATGATAATAATAATTTACACCTATCTTATTAGTCACATGGTAGACTCCATACTCTGTTTAAAACGAAAGGTCGAAAAGGTGAACATATTTAAAGAAGAATAGACAATAACATAATGCTATGCTTATGTTATTAATTAATAGTAAAATAATACTACTTACGCGTATCTAATTGCGCGCTAATGATAGTAATAACAGACTCCCTAAAAGTTCTTTTAAAGAATTAATTAAAACGTTAAAATTTTCCCACACCCTACATTTCAACTTTTTCACATCTTAATGCAGCGTATATATCTGACTACCTCTATAAACGGTCCAACACGATTCACAAATTTATACGCTAAATAAGAAGTACCCAACAATATAAATTGTAGAGTGCAAAACTTATCTAAATTGCGAACACGTGTAATGTACGCAAGGGCAATAAATAAACGCACAGCGCAGTCTAGACTATCTTAATCTAGACTACCTGACTCACTGGTGACCAGCGCGCCCTTGACTTGACTTAGCCATGGGTCATGGATCTAGAAAACACCTTATAACTGAGGTGCCTACTTTAATATTTACACAAAATCACTATAGGTACATTGCATCGTGAAGTTATGCAAAACATAACAAAGCAATTTTTGAAATTAAATATTAACGTTAATAGAAACACATACAGTGACTTTGCATGAGACAATTGTGTATTCGCGATATTATTATGCTCCTAAACAAAGAGGTCTCGGGTTACCTTTCCGGCAGGATGGATCTCAATTTGAAAATGAATTGATTTTAAAATATTGAAATAAACATAAAAGCTTGGCATAAGATGTCGAATATCCAACGGTGTTATTTTCGTGTGCTCGTATGGGGAATAATAGCGGGGCGGGTCGTGATTGTTCACCTCCGATTCACTTCCGATTCACCTCCGATTCACCTCGCGCGGGCGACGGCATGCGGCACGACACGCCCGCACTCGCAACCTTCCAAATGCTTCCGATATAAATCACTGTGATTGTTCAACTCTTACTGTTATTTCAGGAGAAACTTTTAAGCGAAATTCTTTCAATTTGAACCTAACCTCTTTTCAAAGGTGAACGTAGCGAATCGGAAAATTCTTGTTGTTACGTTTTTTGTTTCAATAAAAATGTTCGGCGATATTCTCCTACTTCTGCCGTAAGGTTTTTAGTAATTAGTAGATAGACAATAGAAGCAAATAAATAAAAAGAACTGTTCTTTATTTCGTTGTTATTAAATCTAAATGACATTCAGGTTTAGGTTAAATAAACATCCCCAGTCTACAGTTTTAATTTTGAAAATCAATTGGTGATTTCGAAGTCTAAAACACTTTTTCAAAGTCTTACAGATTACGTTTTTTCTAAGCACTTCCAAAGTAAGTTCACCCAACAAACGTACCGTGAGAGCCCCGGGATCGCCTCACTTAAAACTCTCAACTGAAAGAAACTTTGCCAACTTTTTCTTTTACATTTCTTCGTCAATCTTCGCAACCTGTAATTATTTTTCATCACCAGATTTTTCTACTGCGAAGTTTTCAACAATATTTAGTCTATTTTGCCACATTAAAGTTACATTAATTGATCGTCATTTGTTTTAATATTTTTTAATGTACATCATTTTTTGCTACGTATAACCGTAACCCGTAACCGTAAACCGTAGAGGCTTACTCTAGAAAAATTAAATTTTAAATTCATCGCATTCCATGCAGCAAGCGCCTAAGCTCATATCGTGACAGCGGAATAATATGCGTCGTGTTGATACTGCGTCCATAAAAATAAAACGGCAACAATATTTGTAAAATATATGACATTAACCGTTAGATGGCCGCCGAACTCGTAAATAAGTGTAAATATAACTGCGACAGTTTTAATAACGGGGGCTCGGGGGCTCAGATTGCGTTATTTACGGCGCAGGTAGTTTGGCCGTCCGCCAACGATAGCACAAGATTTTAAAGCTCCTCGCATTTTAGGCCCTCATAAATTTAAAAAACATAATTCAGTGCAAAAACTGGGAACATTTTTCGTGTACATTTCGCTTCATTTCCAGATTCGGCGATATTTTTCCCGATGTAAATGTAGTTGTCGCTCTGTCGTTGTTAATGTATCGTTTGTTTTTGAACTATACGACAATGAAATGTCTTGATTACGTGTTTGGATAACAAACAATTATGCACCTAAGTAAACTAACTCATAGTGACCATTAAGTTTAAATTCATGTGATCTTTAAAAGATCCCTCAATTGATCGCCGGCTGTTGCTTATAATTTACAAAAATATATGAATTGTTAAGATAATAAAAAACATAAACCTGTTATTAATTTCTTGCAAGTCAAATCAATTATCCAAGCAAAAGATTTCAGTATCTAAAAATAATTTAAAATAAAGCGATCCCGGAGCCAGTTTTCAGTGGCTTATTGTCAGCGGCGCCGACGAGTCAAATGGCCCATCACATTGTTATTATTTCAGCGGTGAGATGAACCGCTGCCTACCTGTTTACAGCGCGTAATCACCTGAATGGGGGCTGGATGCGTTATTCAGAATAGATACAGCCAGATTAAATATTATTATATCGGAGTTAAAATAAAAAAAACACAACAGGGGTTGAATTATCATGATACTCGTAGTGATATTAAAAATACGAAACTTCTCCATATTGAAAGGAAAAAAAGGAAAGTTTTATTACAAATACATCTCATTTGTATTACAAAAAAAAGGTGCATTCAAGTGCGCAAGCCAAGATGTCATTTTAAGAAGTAAGCTTAGAGCCAAAGTTAATTATGCATTTACTCTTACATTTTTTAAACAATAATAAAATTACAAAACCATTTTTTTTATTTATACGTGCTTGAATCGGTGTTACATAATGTTATCCACGCCAGAGAACAACCCTACAAGGGCCAATAAAGAGGCAGGAGGGCGCGTTAAGCCAGTCATCTTGTTTTTGTAAACAACCCCGTCGACGTAGAGGTAGCGCTACGGGCTACGGCGTAGCGGCCTACGGGATTTGTGGCCTTCACATTTTACTGAAAAATCTGCGTAAATAGTTTACTATGGAATATTATCAATGTGTAATTATTATATTTTTGTTTTTTGTGTTTGATGATTGGAAAAGTTTATTTCTTGTTACATGTATTGTACTAATTACATGTCAATTTGTAATTTCAAAGGTACGATACAAATACAATTTCTAAGTATAAATATATCTCGGAATTACATTACATTAAATTTACAGTATTATAATTGTGTGATGCAATATAAATTTGTTATAATAACTTGACTATGTGTGGACAAAAAATTGTTTTAGTAACGTATAACTTAACTATAAAACTACTGAAGTTTCTATACTCGCGAGGGAAAATGTAGTTTGTATGAGTTGTAAAATAAATAGTGTCCATGATTTATGCATGAAGCAGGTTAGGTTGTGTCACGGCGGACAGACAGACAAATGTGTCGCAGTTATCGTGTCGGTGGCCGCTCCCACAGGTGGCATTAGGACTGCGCTTGTGTTGCGGGACCCGTCACTAAAACACTACACTACTTCGTATTATATATGGAGATTATGTTTAATGTTTGAGAGGTATACGTGTTAACCCTTGATCGTGGTCACGTCAAAGAATTTATTATTTTTTTGTGAAACTAAGTGACTGCGGATTTTACTAAGAATATGAACTGCATTTATTATTTATCAACTCAATTATTCAATGTTTTAAAATTTTTTATGCCTAGTTACATACATTTTTTTAATTCTAAAAATATTTCTAGTTTTCAATTTGTGCTACATTGTAGCAAAAACTAATATCTAAAAACAAAACAAACAAAAATGTTTCAGACAGTTATAATGTATTTTTGCAACATAGCTCTATCAAAACTCAGTCGCAAAAAGCCGTAATATTAAAAAAAATTGATGTTGCATATAGACCTCATTAAATGATAATAACATTGTGGTTAAGTAAGCCTAAATCAGATGATTAAGTAAAGCCTAAATAAGATGTCTAAACTAAAGCACCTGACGCTGGTCAGTTTTCACCTCTTGAAATTCATTACCTAACTTTTTCAATCTCCACAAACCTTTTATTCTTTTTCGTCTAAATGTTTTTCTAGACTTTACTTAGTGCTTATTGCTTAGGTAACTGATTAGTAATTAAGGAAGACTAGATGGGCTAGAGATGCAACAAATTGAGTTTTACTCAAAAAGTATTATGATTATAAAAGTCCAAGTATAATTTATATATCAAGGCATAGATTAATTACGTAGCAATGTACATTTTTTACTTTATTTTTACTTGTTTAACAATGTTTTTAGTTTCGCAATGCCAATACAGTTGGGGAGGGAGCCGCAGTACTAGCTGTATAACAGCTCTGACAGCATATTTTTCCGTCGTTAATTATTTCCAGTTAACAAGGTGTTGTCTCTGGACTTATTTATTGCTCTGTAGCGGTGCGCCCTGTTAGCCTTGCGCTCCATTACACTATATTTACTATTTATTATAAAAATATCTTTATTATTAATTAATTTATTTAAAGTATAATGCATTATATAAATGTATAGAACTCAAAGGCGGCTTAATGCTAAAAGCATTATTTCCCAGTCATCCTTCGGACACTCAGAGCACAATGAAATGGCGGCGCTTAAAGTGAAAACAGATACAAAATAATTATAGAGCTGAAGCTAATAGATAGATAGATTAAAAATAATATGAATAATTACACAATACAAGTACCTATATAAAACACTGTTTGCTTCAAAGTTTAAACTATGTATCTATGACCACCGATCTCTACTCATCCTTGAGGATAAGAAGTTTTGGATTTATTCCATCCTGCTGGTTCATATTGTTGTTTGTAGTTTACATACGGATTGGTGGAGGAATTAGGGATCAATCCAAAAGTCTACCGATAACAACAAGCCGATGCCATAACGTGTCCTCATAGGGCAGGTACTGAATCGTTTAAGATTTTTTTGCTAGAAACGAATTATTGATCATCGGTATTTGCTACTATGTAATTCAATTGCCATTATTTATTTTTAATTGATTTCATATCTTGAGTATATCATAGCTTGAAGTGGATGACAGACCGTCGCAATGTTTTACGCGAAAAGTCGTTAGTCAAGCTACTCGTACCTCGCAAAAGAATTAACTGTTGTATTCTGACGCTTATTACATGCACTTTATGGACGATAATAATTTGTTTAACGATATTATTTTTTATATCACTGATGGTTGTTTGTTGATTACGGCAATGTTAAGATAAAATCTAGTACCTACTGTACTGATTTTTTGGGGTTTCTACCTCGGAGAACTCTCCTTTTGTCTCTCGTACTACGATTACGAGCCCTTGAAGATAAAATGATTGTAAATTACCAAAAATATGGTTTAGCTATGTAAACCTCATTAACTAACGTCTTTATATTGAAAACAAAAATAAATCTTGTCTTTATTCAAGTTCATTTCAACTAATGGTGTAGTAGCAAACAATACAGAGTGACACAGTGTGTTAATTTACGCTCGTCATTATCATCTTATTCCTATTACTTTATAATAGTTTATTACAGTAATTATCACGCTATCTTGCGCCATCCCAGCTCAACACATAAATACAAAATAACAGAGTTATTTGCAGAATTAGAAGTAGTAACATTTATGTTAGTGAGTCGCTTTAGACGATAAGAGAAAGCCGCAAACAATGGTGTTTTTTTCACATAAATTTCTAAGTTTTACGACTTACGGCGTTGCCCCTCGATCATCTGTGACGTAGAGCCGCTTATGGCGTGTTTATGGGGTCCAGGTGGGGCGATAGGCTCGCGCCGAGTAATACAGGGGCCTTTTGAGATATGTTTATTATTTTAGTTGACGTCATCAAAATTGGAGAACTTTCTTTTTACAAATTTTCCGGCATATCTACTTGTAGTACCTACATGTTGTATCCTACTATCCTGTTTATATTATAAATGTGAAAATTTGTGAACTTGTTTGGATGGGTATGTTGTGCTGTTATTATCAGGAAGGTTGTTGGTTAGTTGCAGTGAAACTTTATCCGGTGGCACGTGGCGACAGTTTTTGTCGCGGTCGCCACCAGGTGGCTTTTATTACGTGGTGAACTTTGCAACTACCGTGGGTACGCTCTAGCTAGCTCGCTACGATATTATTAGTCTAGGGATTACGTTGCTGTAGAAGAAAATAATTGAATAGATGTTCAAAAATATTTTCGAAATATAATGTCGATTTGAAGACATCGTCTAATTGGTGCCTTATCTGCAAAACAACAGGTTCTGGGTTTGATTACGGGCACGTATCTGTGGCAGGTAACTTCGAGCGATGGATGATGTAATTTGTTTGTGACAATTCGGTATAAAGCATATTCTTTAGCCGCCAAATGTTGATCTACTACATTGTTATGCTTGGTGAACTACATAATTTATTTATTTATTTTAAACTTTTGTACCTTACATAATGTAAAAGTTACAAAAGCGGACTTAATGCTAAAAGCATTCTCTGCCAGTCAACCTTCGGGATGTAAAAAAACAACGATGACGGTAACACAAATGAAAATTATGGAAACCAAAATGTGTTTATATGTATATGGGATAAAAACATAATATAATAATGTTGAAAAATGATATATATTTATAAATTATAATATTATAATTATGTCATAAAAGTGATATCATAACTCACGGTTGGGGCTTGCTCCTCGCTCTCATTACTCATTGGAGCTCGAACGGAATGTTCGGAGTCACGTTTCTATTGTGAGCATGTGAAGAAGCACAATCGTACACATTACAGTTGTTAGATCTCGTGAACTGGCAAACATAACAGCGGTGTTGCAGAGGGGTCAATTCATATAAAATATACTAAGCTGTGAGGTAACATGAACTTTGAATCCATTTAACAGTTAGTTCCATCTTTGCCATACTTGCGAATAAGGGCCAAAATTTCTAGGGACATCAAAATGCTGGTAAAATTAACTTTTTAATTTTGAAACATTATTTTATAGAAATTTACTTATTTTCAAACTTCATTAAGTAGTAGAAAGTAGTGCCATAGAGAGTGTAGTAGATGTCTATCTCCAGGAATTTTGAAATTAGGCCATCGCATACCTACCGAATGTTTTCAGGTCATAGTACAAGTATTGTACTGTGACATAGAGTAATGTATAAACTTCCGTTTCTGCGGTGTTTAGTAGTCTGTGTCGGATCAGAGGGCGCGTTAGAAGCGCGGCGCGTGACGCCTCAAAGACCAAGTTCCTTTTGTGACACCGCCTTTTGGTATAACGACGCCTGCCACTTTGTTATATTGGTAGAGGAATGCGTACTCTAATAATATGGGAAATGTTATAATCCTCCACCCGTTAAGATATTTATTTATTTTTACTTCAAAAAAAAAGAAAGTCGAACAATTTCCCCCATTGGTAGTATTTACGTAATACTCCACTGTTAAGTTTATTATTTATCAAGTGTATTATTCTTAGAAGGGTTAGGTACCTACAAAGTTAAATCCTTTACGTATTAATATAGATAATATGTATAGGTATAGTCGTAGATAGATGAGGACAATTTGCCAACAGTCATTAATATTGTAAAGGATATGGCATAGATGAAATAAAGGTCTCAGTAGCTGGCAGTCGTGCGAGCGCGAGGTCGCGGGTTCGAATCCGCTCCCTTTGGATGGGTAAAGGGCAATTTGTAAACACAATTAGTAGATTAATATATAGCTACTAACACCCAAGACTTAAAGAATTACTCAATATTTTTATTACTAACACGAATATGTAAAGTTGTAAGTGAAGGTCTTCTAAATGTAAAGATAAAGGTCGTGGAGCTAATTACAAAATTATTACATTACTTACACGAACGCAACATATTTTTTGAAATATTTTTTTATGAATGTTGAGTTGTGCCAATATTATTTTACCCGACAGCACTAGAAGTTGGGTTATGATTTTGAGCATGTATGTATGTTTTTAGGTAGGTAGGTATATTATTACTTATTTAATGTTATAATTATAGTGGATTAATGATATTAAAAAAAACTGAAATTTTGAATAGAACGGAAGTATTTTATGATGAGACAATAACAAGGTCTAAAGTGTTCTATTTTGCAAATTATACCACTGAATATTGATTAGTCATTGACAGAAAAGATTAGCTAGAATATTATGATAAATAGACAATGTCACTATGATAATTAAATCATAATCGAGTATCACTAGAATCGCAATAGTGAAATACCAAGTTACGAGCCAAAGGCTCTAAGTAGGAGCAGAAATATGTACAAAAGTTAATATTAGCGTAGAACTACGCTCGTAAACTAGTTATGATATGATAAAGCAATCACACATTACGCGATGACACAGCACGACTGTCGCTTCGAGAGTTATTACCAAATAAAAAGACGCACAAACAAATAGCATCAATCTCCACCTACTTGGCTTATAAATCATTCAAAACTCGACTCTTTTCCATTAACATAAGTGGCACATTTCGAGGTGGGAGGATTGCACAATATTTGAATATCGGTCATAACTTAATCGCCTCATTATTTCGATGAAGCCCAGCGCAATATGTGTTTTCGGATAAGCCCAAACCGGTTCGATAGGCTTGTTTAGATAAACTGATTACTTTCTTTTAAAATAAGTACCAATATCTTAGGTAACGTACAAGACCCGTGATGTGGTTAGTTGGCATGATTTAATAGAGACGTTTGGTAATAATTTACAAAAAAATCGATTTAAGTGGCTTGCGCTAACTATAGAAGTAGGAAAGAAGAAAAGGATTTAGTTACATAGTGAATGAATTTAAGAAACGTCATCTGATATACCTCCGTTTACCTTTCTGATAACCCTTTCTTGAAATCAATGAAAGAGACGCATAAACGTTGTAGCCAATGAGACATTTTGTTCTAAATCATTACACGATGAAGTGACATTATCAGATAGAAGAAATGCGATTACACCGAGAATTAGCAATGCTTTTTATGACATATAGATCCAAACAAGCAGTTCATAAATATGTATTACAAACACTTATAATCCATGTATTAGTTCCCACAGCATTCCATTGCCTTGTTCAGAATGCAATGGTATTCAATTGATGTGATGTCGATTAATCTGATTCGTGACTGAGATGAGCGCCGGATGAAGCGTCATGACTCATGATAACCGACCGAGAACAATTACGTGTCATTTGAAACTTAGTCTTAGTACATGAGGTTTTTTGAACGCGCTTTCGACGCGCTTTTAATAGATACAAATGCGCGTTGCACGCGTTTGTATAGCTTTGTACAATAACGCTTTATAAATATGTGCGTTGTCGGTGCGTGCCAAAAACGTCGTGTGTAAAGGCCCTTATATAGTGAACGAGATGACCGTGAATAAAAATATCTACAAATACTAAGGTTTATACACAAAAATAAATAATCATTATTACTGTTTTATTTTAAACAGGTTAAGACACTATAAATTGCCTAGTAAAATTTATGTTTTTAAGGCAATAAAATTGTTATTTAAGGATTTAAGTATAATAATACTTTTGTTATGTTTGTTCACACAAAATTTAATTTCTTGTGCAACAGATAAGGAATATTAACATTACCTTATTGTTATCATTACCAATGATTCTACACCTGTTATTAAGTTTAAGTTAAAGGGGCCATCTCGACGGAAGGTACAGCGATCGTTAAGTTATCTAAAGGTTACGCAGATGATCAGTAGTTATCGCCACGCGCCTCCGCTAAGTGCTAGAGAACCGGACATTCGTCTATGGTGTCGATCGGGTAAACTCGGTTGCATTGTATCACCAGTCACGATCACGTCCAATGGTACAATAAGTTTACAATAATGTAAAATATACGAGTAGTACAATAACTGTATGTTACAGTTATGCTATGGTGTAGTAGCGATTAGTCTAATTTTAGGGGTACTTTATATTTTTTCTTTGTAGTATGGCAACATTGCTATTTTTAAAGTTAACTGGAACTTAGGACATTGTATTATTTTTCTGATACTTATATTTTAATTTAACTTGAATGTATCAAACTTCTCTGTGTGAGGAATACTATTTCTCATTAATGAGATAAAATTTATGTTGTGTAATGATACTAATGATATTACATAATTCTTAAAATACTTCTATACTAATAGTCATATTTCAAATGAAATTCAAATACACAAATACAATAATTTATATTTACAATGAACTCTAACAATAGTTACTCTGTATACACAATTTCTTTAATTTGTACCAACACCATCTAATACTTCCATGATATTCGGGCAATTAATCGTATCGTGTCGTATATAACATCGGACACGCGACAATCACGCGCCCAGTGAATGGCAGCCTCCTGCCAGTTATAGTTTTTTTATTATCTGTATTCTCTAATTATGCAAAGCGCGCGACATTCGCGCCGTGTCAAGGTGAGCCAGCCACGTGATTTAGTATATGTCACGGCGATATGATTGGATAGATTGTTATAACATGTGCTAAGTAGTTGGGCAAACTTTCTTTCTCACTCAGCTTTGAGTTGTTTAACCTTTAATTTAGACGTTATTTCTTGCTAAGACGATAACTAGGATTTAATTGACATACTGTTGAAAAGATTTCTAATGATTTCTGTCCGAAATAATAATAAGCTTAACGATTTGTAATGTCAAAGCCTCATGAATGAGGCTCTATAATTCGATTAGTAGACGGTTTAGTGAATTACGAGTAAATATTATAATAAATACTCTTCAAAAGCCACTTACAAAACAAAAAAATAAAGTTTTTTTTTCTGATCGAAAGTTCTGGTGGCTTAAACAAATTCAGAAGATATAATTTAGATCGGAATTAATTTCTACGTAAGGATTTTTACTAATAATGTATATTTATATAAGGAGTCCTTAAAACCTCACAACCATAAAAGGTATTCATGAGAGAAACACATAAATCCTTAATGCTTGGAATAAAAAGAAATGTAAAATTTTGCACGCCCAAAGCATTTTTGAACTTCGAACAGAACGTAGTTAGAGCAATACTGCTAGCTACTTAAAATGGCTTTACCCGATCCTGCTTTCTTGTTACAAATGCGGAGTCTACGTATTTATTCTTACTACGTGTACATATATTGTGGCTGTAACGGACATTCAAAGACTAAAATTTAAAATTAACGGTTACTTCACAGATTAAAATTACCTACATTAATTATCTGTTGACAAGTTCAAAAGTTGATTCACGACGCAGATCCGATCTGCGTTATGTTATCTAATAGCCTTCCAAAATCTATAGTTATCTTCGTTTTAATCAATTCATGTTAATAATAAAATAATTCTTTATAATGACATAAACTGGTGAATGCGTCACGCTGACGTCATTGCCACCAGATGTCAGGGTTGTCGATTGACTTAAAGGATACGTCTTCTTGAGATAGACTTTAAATATAAATAATGAGGGGTCTTTTTTCTATGATTCCACTTGACCTATGTTTAATTTAGGTGTATTTCCGGCATTCTTACTACAAAGATTGGTGAACCTTTACCTTTACGAACCATGAATTACGAGTAAGTATTAAAATACCTATTGATATTCATTTTTTGAAAATATTAATAATGAAAAAACAACTTTGATTGAAAAGCTTGAAATATTTTATTGGATTAGGGACCTACATTTTTTTTTAATCAGTGCCAGTAAAGACTCGGTATACAAAAACCGTAAAAAAATGTAAACAATTTGTTTCATATATATAAAAAAGCCTTTACCTAATAACAATGAATTTTAGAAGAAAATTATTACGGAAAAATAGGTTTATCAGTGTTAAAATTAATTAAACAAGTACCTACAGAACCATGCATTGCGCGTTTCGTGCTTGGCATATTTTTGGGTATCAGTTGCTTCGGTATGGTCTCTCGTGTCACAGATGTCAATCTTCAAAAACCGGTTTCTTGATGATTTCAATCATTGATTGTACAAGTTGAGTAATACTTAAAAGGCTTTAATGGTGTGCTAGATAATGGTTTTGTATTCTATTTTTATGTGCAATAACTAAATAGAATTTCATTCAAATAGAATTACCAATATAAAACACTCGTCCAGTCTGTTGTGTCATTGCTGTGGAAAGACTCATTCACAAATAATTTAAGACGATTTTTGCAATAACAAATTACCAAATTAAAAACAACACTTAAACCTATCAATGAAAGATTTAAAATTGACAGCAATCTTAAAAATCAAAAGTTAAGTACTTCAAGTCAATATAAGAATGCTCAAAAAATGACGCATCGTCGTAATTTATTGCTTTACGAATTAATAAATACCTTACACATCGTATTATACAATTCAGTCTCCTTGAATATAATGATGAACCTAACCTATGTAGTCGTGGTTTTAATACTCAAATACAAATGTAACTAAAAGGAGATTTTGCAAAATAATATTTCATTGTATTAGAAAATTGGTACCCACCTATCCAACATGTACTTAAATATTACAAAAGTTGAACGATAATACTAATGAAAAATCGAATAAAAATATATTAGAGATCTGGATTAGAATTCTGGATTTAGTCAGTGCGGTGCAATGTGCTTTGGATGTCAACAGCTCTTGGAGTAATTGAAACATGGATCGTGGATTTTTATGGACCATTTTTATTTCAACAATCCATGAAAGAAATGTTGAGGCACTTGATGGTACTCAATTGACTTAACTGCTGCATTATCTGTAGCTAAGTATGCAGAGATGTAATGCAAACTATGTCACCAGGAATTTATAGGGCATTATGTTAAAGTACTGTTGTATCTTTAGATTTGAGAGCAGCTTATTCAGCTATTCCTCGGAATATCGATATAATTTGAGCTCCTGAAGACGCCATATCTATGAGGACACATGGCACGAACTGAGCGTAAACTGTTTTCATCATAATGTTTGGGAAAATTATTTTCTTTTTATTTATTCAAGATTGTGCTAGGAACTTTTCCTGATAAAATTCCCTGGTCTTTTAAGTCGTTCAATCTTTCATATAATTAGGTTAAAAAGATCAAAAGAAGAAATTTTCCCATGTTGTTTCTGAAGACAAGTCAAGTGTCTCATGGTGATCTATAGTGATGTGGAAGAAACCCCATGATTTAGGCAGGTCTTCGTAACCCTAGCGACAGATGTTTTGCGACATTCAGTCTGTTGAAACAGCGTGGCATTTGGGATGCGCAGTCAAGAGCAAATGTTAAGCTTTCACGACGAGTTATGTGGGTAAGGCGGGTTCCATATAGATATTCATAGGTGGGTGACCTTTGGCCTGATTGAGCGTAAGCCTTTGCGGGTACAGTAACATGTTATTATGCGTTTTGATCGAAAGGGTGTGCAATAGTTCGGATTTGTGTTATTTAGGTAAAGTTTGCTATTCGCAAGAAATCTAGAAGATTACCGGCCGCTGACGTATCCCTCGATCTCTTGAATCTACGTGTGTTAATACATTGTAAGATATAAAATGACCGACTCAATGTATGAGTGGTTAGTAACAGTTATCGGGAAGTAGTTCCATGGCCAATTGTTACCGAAGACTCGTCTATAGATTTTATAAAAATAACTGTCACTCTCCTCTGGATCAGGGTTCTCTGTGACGTGGGTAGCATGGACAACACAAATATTATGACTGCTAACACTGTCAAGTTTAGAACGATTGTATAACTCTTCATAGATATTTTACTCAGGTAGGAATTGAAGCCAGACCTCCACTGACCACTGTACTTTTCAGACAGGGTCACCAACGAAGTGTTATTGCACAAGACGTTTGTTAAAAGCTGATTCCGCGCGGTTTCGATACGTGTATTCTTAAGCGTTGTCTCTTATTGCGCGTTTTGGCACATAGTATTCGTATGAAGCGATACCAGCGCTAAATGCTTTAGGTACACTCCCAGCTTTAAACTTCCGTTTTTATGGATGTAAACACGTATAAAGTGACAAAGCTCTTAGTACCAAGGTGAATATAAGGATTACTACTCGTAGTAAAGGTTCGTGGTTTAAGTACAAAACATAACTACAGCCGATAACACAATATGTTGGTAATCTTATATAACTCTGTTTCAGCGTCATCTATAGTTTTGAGGTCGCCTCTTAGCTAAGGTCAGGAAGATGACGAGATAGAATCTATTATAGATTGCTATCTGAAACTGACGTTAATGAATGGAAATGTCATGAGTAAATCGATCTTAACCGATTAGAAAGTATCGGAGCAGATTTTAATGCCGCCTATAAGAACCAATTAAGTTTGAATAGGTTTTTTTACGCACCTTAATGAGATTAGCTACCTTTCTCTTAGCTTAGATCTTTTTTTTTTAGCTTGGTTTCTGTATAATTGCAGAAACTATTATGTAAAAGACTGTTATCAATTGTAATTTAAATGTCGAGAGAATTGTTTAAAATTTTGTAATACAGTAGAAACATACATTATGAATTTTTTTATAGAGACATCAAATGACTAGGAGAACAGGTTTATGGTTTTTGTATTAAATATCCATTTTTATCTGTGAACCTAGGACACTAGAATAAAACCTTAGTTTCGAAACTAATAATTCACGCAGATTCAAACATGAGTCTTACTTACATATCACAGTTTATAATTGTTCGTTTTAAAATGTTTTTATGATTGATCTAATATTCCAAAAACAGGATAACCTTGAACTTCTTGCTTGTTCATCGCAAGACACAGTTGTGGAGGAAGCGACAACAAATTTATGGATAAATAAATGGAACCATTCATTAAATAAATGTTTTATTCCACAGAAATAATTCAGGTGTGATGTCATTAGTGGATATGGACGCTCTGCAATCTGGCCAACTTGTTTGAAAAGGTGCCATGGTATCATATTACTGAGCAACTCGTATTGATCCTTGGATTATAGATTTTGCGATTAAAGGAATCGCTTCTATTCTTTATTTGAAAACTTCGAGCCTAAGTACGAAACTCAAAACCAATATCTGTTGTCTATGATTATGTCTATATTCAAACGAGTAAAGCTTCCTCTACCGTGGTTGATACACAGATTAGAAAATAGAGATGCTTCAGATAACACTTACTATCATCCTTTTATTTATTGTACCTAACTGAAACAATATAATGTAAATGAATTAACTTTGTTTTATACGCTCGTTTATGTAATTATAATGAATAGTCTGTTTTGCATATTTTTTTGTAGTGTCGCTTATTTTTGTATTAAATTCGTGTCTTTCTTCAATTAAATAAATTTGCATGTCTAATAGCTAGAATATAGAGAACATAATTATATATTTATGTACCACCAATTTGTGCCATATACCTACTTGCAAATAAAGACTATTCTATTCTATTATATGCCTTATTCATTAATTAATTTGAACGCTTTTAGGCAGCATAAAAAGTTGCGATATTTGCGATACTGGCGTTGGTCATTAACCATTTGCTCTAGCTTTCCTTAGTAACTTACCGACATTAACGGGTTAAGGCCAATATCTCTCTTACAAAAAATATTATTTAGTTAACGTAAAACTCCTTGTAGTTTGGATATACTCGTACATGTATGGAACATTGTAAACTGAGTATTACATTACATCTAAAATAAGTGTTAACAATAAATAATCGTTCAGTAACAACATTAACTTTTATAGCAAATTATAGTTTAGAATAGTGTCGGGCAGTTCCGCGAGAGGTCAGTAGTTTCGTCAGGTATGCGGAATGCCTGACAGCCGGAGAATGTGTGCTTGTGGTTGCAAAAAGTTCGTTAACGTCATTTAATGCATTGTATTGACATCATTTTGACGAGGTTATTCTACAAGCGACTGTCCTATTAACTATCATAAAGTATTTAATAAACCTGACCGGGTTATCAGGATTTTCTTTGCAACCAGTTGTGTTGTAATTTTACATTATTTGACGACCCATATGACGCAATGGTTACCACGCCAGATTGTTATTTAAAGGGGCCTGGGTTCGATTCCTAGCGGGGCCGAAATTTAAATGACAAATTTCTGTTTTCGATTTGGGTGTATGTTTGCGTGTTTCTGTGTTGTCCATGGTACCCACAACACAGGCAATCCTAGTGTGGGGCTATGAGTGTTTAGTGCTATTTTCTTATTTAATTATTATTTCATTTAAGCAACGTTGAACTTTTTGTGGCATTAACCGACAACCGAGCTCATGAGCTATAAGGTGGTAAGTCGTCATTGTCACATATCTAAAACAGCGAAGGTATCATCGATGCCTTGTCTGCCAGAAAAAACATATAAAGAATATTCTAGAAAAGTGTTTTCATCGCGCATACAATGTAACATAATAGTTACCTTTCCGGATCGTCATCAAAGAGTCTCAAGTTACATTCCCAGTGAGGCACAAAATTTAATGAAGAATTAAAATGTTCATCCTCACGTTTGTTCATTCTCTGGGTGAACATTTAGTAACAAGGCCGGAAAAACTTCTTACCAAAAACGTTTCTTAAATTTTGAGCTGTTACTTTGTACAGAGGTCAAAGGCTAAAGTTGTTAGAATCGACATTTAGTATTCGCGTGCGGTCTAGTGTTGCGTTCCTACTCTAATGGTAAACGATGCGTGTAACAGTATTGCAGCCGTATTGATTTCACTAACATCACTTATTCAATCAAAATAAGATTCTATTCTCTACAACTAAAGGTTCTCGAAAATATATTTAAAATACGGAGACGTAATTGAAAGATTAATTTTAAAGATACCTTAAATTTATGATGATGTTGCTTAAATTGTTGACGGACACATATATATTTTGTTGCGTACAATGGCGTCTAAGTAACTATACTATATAATAAAGCCAGTTAGCGTCAACGAACCGGGTTGAGAAGTAATTTGAATAAATAAATAATATGTAACTACATTGGTGATTACGTGTAAATAGTAACGCACCTTTATGACATTTGCATGTCTAAGTATATTCCAGAAAGACCGAACCCTAATATAAGAGGGAATCTTCAACTAGGAAAATCAAACTCACTTACCTTGCCAACGACGAATTATACCTCCAGTCGACTGGCAGGACTCCTGAGTGTTCCAGTTAATAAATTAAATAGATAAGTATCTTTGAACCACTCCTTATAATATTTTATAATTATTGTATCGAACTTGATTTCCAAAATTTTCTGGACAACTCTGTCAGTGAGTTGTCAAGACCTAACCAAAGATTCTTATAATTTTGAATTTAGATCATTATATTTTTATGGTGCGTTGCCATACATTATGTTCTAAAGCCAAATACGCAAATACATTTTGGTCTTTTTCTGTTTGAAACAACTATGAACAAAGTGTTTTTAACCAGGTCCCTCTTTATGTACCTTGCTGGGCTCTATACTATCCATCCATCCAGTTTGATTACGACAAAACTCACGCACGACAGAATTTTCTACGAGTTTGCCACGCTTTGAAATCAATAGTTAAACATTTTTAATTTTTGTCGCGGTGTTAGCGAGCATTTATTTACATATCAGGTTCACCAACGTAGAATATAATAAGACAAGTATAGTAATAAAATTCAAATTAAAAGATCGTGCTCCCACAATCATAGGTTACATGGCATTTACAATGTGGACGCGTTGATAAAATAAATATTATTATCTACAAATTTATTTTAAATTTAAGACAAAGTTAACGTTGACATTGAAATCAACCAAACAAGGGTATTGAGCAACGTCAAATACTTGTTTGACATAATGAATGATGTTCGAATTTTGACCACCTACGAGGTCTGTAGTAAAGAGAAAGATATCCTCCAATGTATGGGTAGGAAATCAATGTTTCTTATTCTTATTTAATTGCTCAGTGCCATACCAAAACAAGCTCTATTTATCCGCTCATCAATTAACACGTCACCTGTGAGATGTAATTTAATGTAAATTGCTGTTCACTTGTTGTGTTACAAAATTGCAGCTTAGTTTGTTCAGCTGTTGTAAGTCTTGTTACACACTATCAATTAAAGCTATAGATGTTTTTGTAGTGTTGCTCAGAAGCGTGGTTCACAAGTTATTTAAATGACCATTTTTGTATTACATTTATTTATTTCCTATTTTTTTTCCATCGTAATATCATTAATAAATTTCGTACAAAACACCTTAGTCTTACTTATTTTGCGGGTGTAAGAATATCTTGAGTCTAAGCTATTTAGGTTGTAGTATAGGTCTCTGAAATAATAGCGGGATTTCCCATTTACATTTTAATAAACAATGCATTGGTGGCTTTTGATGATGCTGACTTTAACCTGCCATGGAGTGCCTTCTTGCTGTATCTATAGGTAACACTAATACATATTTAAATAATCATACAAGGAACAAATCAATTATTTTAATATCTGTTCCACTATCGCTTCGCTTTAGCTACACCACAGCATTAGTTCAAGCAGAGGTCACAATCCGACGGCGTGATATTTATATATGTTAATTTGTTAGATACCTAAAGTTTTATGATATTTGAATGAAGTTTTTACTGATTACGCGTATAGAATTATCTGCGTAAATCCATTTTAGTTGTAAACACATTAAGGTCAAGTTGATGTGCTTAATTATAATATATTTAAAGCCTTCGACACCTGCAAATATGTACTGGCACAATTACACAGCAATATTATTAATGTTACATTTTTATTGTAACAGCCCGAACTTATTCCGATGGGTCTGTAGGGTTATCGCTATCATTAAACTTGCGGGAAAATTAATTTCTAATCATGGCCTCAACATATTAAGAGCCTACTAATGAGCACAAGTTTTTCTTTATAGTTGACAAGGCCTACATTATGCCCACCAAGCTGGTCTAGTATGCATTGATAGAGTTTTTAAGCCGTCCTATGGCCAATTAAGCCAAGTTAACGACTATCATTCAACTTTAACAACCACAACGTGCCTTCCGAAGCACGGAAGTACTCAAATTTTTTTGTCACAACAGTTAGGTACCTACCCACTTTCCAACCGCGCTCGCAGTTGTATAACTCCCAATAGTAATGATGATTATTTTCGACGAAACTGAGTGAGATAAAACATTGTGCGCAGACCATCATCAATAAAAATGTACGTCTTTAATAAAGAATATAATTGGCATTCGGAATAACCTTTATTTAGAGGGACAGGTCAGTTATTGCGCCATGTACATAGGTTTTACAAAGACGCGTCTCGTCTGGTTTTCTACTGACTCATGATGGTTATGATTCAAAGAGGAGTGTGGAAATGGTGTCGCCAGATCACATTGTCCGTAATTGTGTGGGTGTTAATCGAATGACGAGGCAGTGTTGCGATAACTCAACCCTATCATTTATATAACCCTATTACCCTATATGTTTCTAAACTAGGGAGCGTTCATGCTGTTACGTAACACAATTTTTGAAGATAATTTACCCTCCCCCCCCTCATGTAACGAGCCATAACGTTTTTGTTTGGGGGGACGGGGGGTACTTAAATGTTACGTAAATCCTTAATGTACGGACGGTCCCTAAATGTTACGTAATACCCAAATAACCACTTTTACCTAAATGTCGCGGGATTCCCCGTAACATAAATTACATATAACTGCCTACAAATCCAAAGTCTTGCCTATGACGTTTTCGACCTATTGTCTGAAATTGCCTATTGTTCGGTTGGAGCCAATATGTGTGCATAGATGTCAACCGTTGCAAAATACATCTGATGAGATCATCGACAAAGTCATTGTCCAAAATCGGTTTTTAAATAACATTATGAAGAACTATAAATTAATACGAACTCAGGTTGTGTTGCAAGCGCGAAGGTTGTCGAATGATAATGCGACCGACCTATCCGCTGCACTGGGCGGGGGCCATCTTCTTTTTCAGACTTTAATTATAAAAAAACTTAACTAATAAAAAAACAAATGACAGATCACATGCTGACATCTGTCACGCCATTTGGACTAAACAGCATGTCAAAGAAATTGACATGTAATACATAAATACGAAAAAAAATTATTTACTTTATCATGTTGCCGGGTAAAAATAGTCATCATGCCTATCACATTGCATCAAAAAATGTATATCACTTCTTTATCACGTGATTTTCACAACAAATATACGTAACTATAGATCTCGAAGAGCTAACACAAACAACACTTATTTAAATTCAATTTACTCAAGCCAGTCCACTAATTTTGTTATAATAAATATTAATGACATATTCATCTACACTACCCTTTTGCTGTTCGACATTGAATTTATTAGGAAATTCGTTGAAAAATTCATGTTTAATAACATATTACATGCCCATACTTGATGGATTAGGAACCAATGAAAGTGATTGTACAAGATAATTATCTTATTTTCATATTATTAAAGTCCACATTTGAATTAGAGAATTCTTATTGTGCATGGCTTTAACCTCGAGGGATTTGCTTATGCGTTTGGATCCAAACAGAGAAATAGTTCAGTGTTAATATGTTTGTTTTTTGAACTAAAATAAACAATCATGTTTATTCGACAATGGTGTAGTTGTTTTACTAAAATTTTAATATTTAGTAGTATTGCCCATAAATATGATAATCAGATAATCTTGTTAAGTTTTATCGAGGAACAAACAAGAATTTCAAGATTTTTAAATACCAGATAGACAACTTCATAATTATAGACCTGTGTTCTTATTCTTTTTGCTTTCTTTTTATATTTTAACGTATTCTAAGACACAAACATGTTGATAAAACAAATATGTTTTACAAGACGTTATTAGGATACATTCAGTAAATAATTATTGTAAAGACAATAAGTAGGTACCTACACATGCAAGGTGCCGCAGAACTTTTTTATCGATTGTTTATTAAGGTTAACATAACTTTTGACACTATGTAATAAAAGCGAATTTTTACTAGCTTTTATTTAGTTTCACCTGTCCCGATGTTGGTAATGAAATCTTGCAAGCTAAATTTCACCCACTTCCCGGTGTCCGATTGAGCTAAAATTGAACATTGATCCAGTCCTGATGACAATGCATATTTATAACAAGCATGATGTGATACTGCTACCAGGATTGGCTCCAAACGATTGAACTCTTCAACGGTTAACAGTAGGGACTTGAAATTTTGCACTTTTTAACTTTTTAGTTCTTTTTCTTATTAACAAGTAATAAAGGCTTGCTTTTTTAAAAGGCCATTTCCATTTATTTTCTTTCTTTCTTTTAAATCTTGCTCTACAAAAGTGTCGTAAGAGGTGACTGAATCTAGCATCCAAACTGTTCTTTCTTTCTGTATATTCCTGTCCGGCGAAGTTTTGTTAATGCTACTAGTGCTATTGTAGTCCGCGAGCGCTGGCTGCTGGCTACCACGCTATGGCTGGTCTTTTTAATTGTCGGCTATTTCCATATAAAACACAACATGATGCCACTTTAATTATCTTGTCTTCGATAACTTGATTGTGCGTGTCGAGCCACGCGCCGCGTAGGGTTCCGTAGTTGTAAGTTGATCGACTAGTTGTTACTCTCAATCTAAGAAGTATCTATAAACTCAGTCTAGTCAGTTTATTCTATCTTAACGCCATCTAGGGAACATGTGGGATTACACCACTAAGAGGAAAACTGAGGCGGTGTAATTTTTATAAATACCTCGTTTTTTTCATCGTGATATAAAAGGTAAACAATCTTGGTACTACTTTTATTCATTTCATTAATTTAAAAAAATATTTAGAAGTATACAGAAATGTATTTTAACATTAAAGTATTGTTTATTCCTTACTTTTTTTTATTTTTGTCTTTCTTATTTTTAAATCGATAATTACAATAAGAAAACACTGTACTGCACTGTGTTTACCTTTTATATCACGACGAAAAAAAGAGTATTAATTAAGTATAACGAATTTCAAACTCTGCATTGTTCTATAAACGGTATTTTACTTAGATCCTTTAGGCATTGATCTTAATATGTAAAAACACAGCCTACGTGTGTTTGTCATTGAAATCCTCCGAAACGGTTAGACCGATTTCAATCAAAAATTTGTAAACTATTTTAGAGAGACTGAGTATGGTTTCGAACCGCAGTTTAGATCAGGTAGTTGGTTCTGATGTCCAGATACTTTAATGGACTACCTTCTAATGGACAAACTTTTAGAGTTATTGAAACGCCGCCATAGCAAAAGTTGACAGATATGATAAGCATTTATTAAAGGTAGACGAAAATTTAAAGTCGGGAGCATCTGATGAGGAAAACTGAAGGATCAACCGGAATATGAGAGATAAAATATGTATCAGAAAAACTCCGTCTTCTAGTATAAGTAAAGATTATAGCGACGTTTTTCATATAATTTCATACAAATCTAGCGTTGTAGCCGAACCGCTGCACGCTGGGCGCACCTGATCCTATCAGCAGCAATCAATTAACTTAGATATACTAGTCTAGACTTACCTTTAAGCTGGTTGAAGTGATGTTACTGATCTTCACGCGACTTACTTTTCTGCTTGGCGGCTTGTCCAAACCAGACTCAGTACACAACACACACACACACACACGAACTTGTATAGTGGACTGTATGATAAACTAATTAGGTAAACAAAGCGGTGGAAAATTCCACAATGGTGGATTGTCAGCGGCGCAGATAGGCTCGAAGAGCATGCGGTTTGCCTGCTAGCCAGGTTCAGACTAACTTGACAGTCGGCGCGGTGCAACCGATTTATTTATTTTATTTATTTATTTATTTATTTTAATTAATTAGAACGGCCTTAGCCAATTACACTAATTAATAAATCTTAACTCTAAAGTAAATCTTAATTAAGTCTTAAATTATACGATAAACACTATTCAAATTAAAAATCACGCAAATAACATTAATTCAATTAAAATCTTTAAATATATAAAAATCAAGTATACAAAACAACAGAAATTAAACATCAGTATCAATCATTCACACATCACGCTTTCATTTCACAATATTGCAAGCACTCCATCAAAATCGATAAAATATAAAAAATGTTGAGGGTAGAAATTTAATAAATGCGCTTATCTGGTGCTAACAAGTATGAAGCCCTATACTGTGTGCGGCTAGCCTAGTTCTTTCATAATTCTATAGATTTCCATTTCAAGAGTTCCTACCAAGAAAGAGTTTTAAATTACACTCGAGGAACCCTAATATTAAGTTATGCAAACGACTTCATACCGCTTAAATTTTTATCGCGTTAAATATTCGAGTTTAATAATATTAAGCGATGTCTTGTCCTTGTATTAATATATTTGGTATTGTTATTCTATTTTTATTAATGATATCCTCCGACGGCCGACGGAGAAGCAACTTGCCGATTCGCTTCGGTTATACGTTAACAAGATTTCGTTTTAAATTCGGTGCCAATGATTCTAGTATGATTTATTACTATTATTATTACGACACTAAATTCTATTACGATAGAAATTGATTATTAACCGAATAAAACAAAAAAATACTGACTATAATACACAGGCGAAAATACTGGATGATTGAAAATTTAGATTTTTAATAAACTACTGCTACTACCAATACTAAATTAATAGAGTTTTAATGAGATGTCGGTGTAGGTGAAATACGTTTTAACATTCTGAAAATCCATAGGCCGCTGGAATAGATGATGAACTTTATACGTAAAGCTCTTCAATAT
>LGAG01000393.1:327958-352689 GCA_001278395.1 Lerema accius
CGTACTTATTTATTAATTGATTCCGACTTTCGAACTACTACAACCTACCAACAAGTGCACAAATTTTTATTTACTTCATAATTACTTATACCAACAAGTAAATTAAATAAGGAATTATTTTGCTATTTTATACTAGAACGTTTTTTCTTTGTGTCCGCAATTTAACGTGGGCAACAGGCTATCGTCCTCCCGGCCACTGCACGATTGATCGTCAGTATTTCAAGTCAGTCACCGGTCCATCCATCCATCCTCCTCTACCACAGTGCCCCAGACCGCTAATGTCAAGGTTGACCACGTAATAATCGCTTGATCGTATATTACCAAACTCGTTATATAATTATACAGTTGCTGGTTTTACGAGAGCGTCTCCGATTTGATAATAGTTCGCCTATTGTTTTTTCTTCGACTTACTAATAAATATTATTAAATACAGTAAGTGTAGTTGATAGGCGCACTTATAAAACCTAGAGGACCCGGTCTGAGCACGACATTCACATACAAAATATATATATGTATAGATAACTCAAAAACTTCGAACACCCCCCCTTCTCCCCCGACTTTGCCTGTCAATGGGGCCTTCTATCTGACGTATGACTGTGACATGACTGGGTATCAACCGAAGTGTGGTAGTACCTATGCACTTTGTACTACTAACCGATGTAATAGACTATGCCAAATATCAAACTCGTACACACATGCATTGGTCTTTAAATTGTTCCTATAGAACCTCTCACATATATTTAGATTATGTGATGCCTAAATAAATGATGCCTAAATATGTGATGCCTAAATCTATGTTTAAAGTCGCGCAGTACTTTATGTTAAGAAATGGTTACTATTATACATAGGAGATAGAATTTAAAACAGTAAAATTATTATGAAAACTAGCTGTTGCCCGCAGCTTCGCTAACGGAAATAATTTTTTTCGTTGCAGAACTTGCCGATAATAGTTACCTCCTGGTAACTAGTTAAGGAAATCTATATTTAATAGACTCCTAATGGCCAAAAGATGGACCTAACTCATACTGATAGTAGACATATTATTAGCATTTTATATTACTCAGATATAGTGGATGTTACAAAAAAAGATCCATATTTTTTTAATGTATACAAAAGTTCAAGCGACCTATACCCCGGTAGTTTTGCATCTAATGAATAGAGTTAGACTATCGGCCGAAAGATTATAACTTTTTTTGTAAATCTTTAAGTAAGTATAACACTTAAAAGTTCCATTTGTCTCTCAGCTTTTATATTTCTAAGGATGGTCTCAACCCATCACACACCCACTAATGAGCACGGGTCTCTCCTCATAACTGAGGAGGCCTAGAGTTTACTCCACCTTGCTGCTTCAAAGCTGGTTGGCGGAGGGGTAAGTGGCCAACTCAAAGGTTAGAAATTTTGTCACCTAAGGACATCGGAAATAGGTTAACGACTGTCATTAGTAATAGGAATCGGGACAGACGTACGGCTTAACGTGCCCTCCGAAGCACGGAACCACTTAAGAACATTTTTTTTGCCACTAGTGGTGATCCATCCGCTTTCCAAACTCACCGAAGTTGTTTAACTTCGTCGACTGCTCATTAAGTTCCCTCCAAGTCGTGGGGCTATGAGCTCTTCATATATTCAAATAGGACTCTTTAATATGACTGCATCATCATTCTGACATTTATATAAAAAATGTAAAGTTTAATGATACTCGGTATGGAAGTAACCCTCAGGACATAAAAAATAAAAAAAAAATTAAAATTATACGTTGTGAGAACTTCCAGGAGCCTTGAACTATCGTTTTAATCTAGTTTCAGCATCGAATACCAGAGTTTATTTTATTTGCATATGAATATGTAAATTTTGCCTATTAAGAAGATTAAGATGATCTTTTTAATATTGGTTGAGTTTTAAATCAAATCAAATCAAAGTTCTTTCCTTTAAGGCAATTAAATGTAGTCGTAGTATGTTGAATATGAACATCTATTCTACACCATGCGTAGTATATGAGTTGGATTTTACCCAATTACGCCTGAAGGAGGGTTACACTTACAGTGGGGAGAAGTCCAATGACACCTCATATACTTATTATATTGAAATCATACAAGACATTTTGGCTGTTGGCGTGTCAAAGAAATGGAGACATACATACTATTTCATATCCTTTATAGCTTAGTGGTTTAATCATTTGCCTCCCGAATGGATATTCCTGAGTTCGAACCCGGTTAAAATTTTTCATTAAAAAAAAAGACATGTTCGTAATTGGAGAGAATATTTACTTGATTACGTGAAAAAAAACATCGCGAGGAAACATGCACATGAGAGTTCCATTTTAAGCTCTGAAAGGTGGTTGAAATCTGTCAATCTGCAGTTGGCCAGCATGGTGGACTATAGCCTGTAGGTTTCACGTGAAAGAAGACCCGAGTAGTGGGACAATTATCATATGGATTTTGGTGATATTGATCATATACTTATTTCTTTTTTGTTTCAAAAGATGTGCGGGGGAGTTTCTTTCCCCTTTCTTCTCCTCCATACAAAAGCACCTTTACGAAACAGGGGTAGAATAAAAAAAAATACACGCATAAGTGTACCATTGTTACCTACACGAATAAATGATTTTGAATTGAATTTACAGCATGTTTGACTGATGATATATTAAATGATGATGATCATACGTTTATTAGCTAAATAAATTACACCTTAAGTCACAAATTACACCCCCTACTTCACACATATTAATTTATGTAGGTTAGTTTCGAACGAGGAATAACTGAAAACACTTCACACAACGTTCAGCATTAACGCCATATAATTACACGACAAAACAACTTTCTGTTTCCTCTTTATATCCCGCGAGATAGCAAGTTAAAGTATGGAGCCTCGTAAATAGGTTTTCCAATTTATTCAAAACTTAGCACATTTAAAGCTTACAACACGATCTAGGGTACTTTTATCCCAGAAAACGGCATTATTCTCGCGGCAAATAGATTAAAAGTCTGTCGAAGCGAAACAAGGGCGCGCCTCTAGTCTAAACTAATATTATAAAGAGGTAATATTTTTTTGTTTGTTTGTTTGTTTGTATTGAATAGGCTCAATAACTACTGGACCGATTTCAAAAATTCTTTCACCATTGGAAAGCTACGTTATCTACGAGTAACATAGGCTTTATATTATTTCAGAAAAAATAGGGGTCCGTAAGATATTTCGGTTTTTTGAACCCAAGGTGTAAAAAACCATCCAAATACAGCCATGTTGAAAAAACATACAACACGTGTAGTAGTCATTTATTTTAACTTAAAATATACACCGAAGCGAAGCGAGGACGGATCCACTAGTCCTAAATATAAAGATCGGAAGATTGTTATTTAGGATAATTATTACGTCAGCTTAAAGGGCAAAAGATTTTCGTGCATTCAGCGATTATTATTATTCGTATTAATTAAATGATCTAATTTTAATTCCAGATTTATGGAGCAGGCTTATCAGAGCCTCATGTATAATTTGATAACGAGGTGTAGCAAACTATTCAAATATCATATGCAAAGTAGACGGACCACGTTTTACTATATAAATGTGCGAAATCCAAATTCTAATCACAGTTGCCGGTACATCCTCGCTCCTCACTTACCTCTATCCCCATACAATCATTTCCAAAATGAAATTCGTGAGTATACTAAATAATTATTCTCGTTTTTCAAAATATCTTTATCATCCTGAAATTTATTTGCAATAGCAACTACGTCAGAACTTAAAAAAAACATAAGGTTCTTAAAAAATGTAAGAGGGTAAAAAAATTCTAAATATCCTAAATAATCCCCTAAAAAGGGGATGCAACAGGGAAGCATTTCGTCACTAATTTGTTGGACTTATATTTCTATATAATGTTCCAAATTACATAATTTTAAAATTATGATTATAATTGTCTGACATGAAAATTTATTATTAGAATATTTGTTAGGTACAACTGGTAAACTCGTATTAGTTTATTTAATAGAGCAGATAACCTAACAATCAACGCGGTATTTGATAGGTATAATTATTTGATTGATACTTCAATCACTTGATCGAATAAAAGCAAAAGAGTTTGAAACTTCGACACATTGTAAACTTGCTTAGAATTTGTATGATGATTCTCATTAATATTAACGACGCTTAAAAATCCGCCTTTTAAACTAGTGGCATTCTTTACGAAATTAATAATGCATGAAGATGTTACGTGGAATGTCAAATAAGTAGTTTAGATTTTTTCCTGTTTGTGCGCGGAGTTATTAGGAAATTCTAAGTTCTTTTGATCTTAAGTAATTCTTAATGTTTTATTAAGAGGATTTTTTATTATTTGCATTTTAATTATTGTTAAAGGAAAATAAGACAGACAATACAAAAATGTACGAATGGCACATAATTGAACAGGCCTCGACACGAATCAATCTAGAATTACAAAACGTAAACGATCATCGTTAAACATTCACCTCTCTAAAGGTGACGTAAAACTTTCCTAATCGGTCACCTTATGATTGCTTTGTTTGTCTCTCCTTGATAATTAATAGTCGTTAATATTTATTCAGAATTTCAAAATATTTGCTCTGCACTTTTACATTAGCGTATTTGATTTACCTACTTTACTATTAGTTTCAATCATAATTTGAATCATTCCATAGCCTTAAACTGGAATACTTTTTATGGACTGAACTAGTAGGTCCTCGAGACTACTTAGATTATGTCCATTTTTTGAACACTGTCTACAGTCCTTATGGGCTGACGGATTTAATATGTGAGGTCTTATTGCATTCGTCTCTTTTGTGGAACTGACATAGGCTATATATTTTACCCTCAAATGATATTCATGTAATGTTTTTGTGCAGTTCCTAGTTCTCGCTCTCGCCGTGGCCGTGGCCGTCGCTGTCCCAGTCGACCCCAAGACAGCCGAAATCAGCTCCTACTTAAATGACAACATTGGAGTTGGTGACTACCTCTACAGGTTAGTATCATTTCAAACATTTCACAACGTCAAAGGGAACTATTTTGTTCTAACATCAATTTTCTCCAAAAAACTAAATTAACTACAGTACTGTTATTTATGAGTCTTGTGGCTTATTTAAACAATAAAACAAAACATACCAACATAATAAGTGAAAAAAATTATATCTAGAATCTTAATAATTCTATTCCCATTCATTAATACTATATTTCGAGCCAAGGAAGTTTACAGCTGGAGTTGTTTCATGTATCACATAAACCTATCGAGATTAAGATAATATACGAGCCCTATTTGTTATTTTAGCTTCAAGACCAGTGACGGCAAGTCTGTCGAGGAGTCAGGAGTGCTGAAGAACGTCGGCACTGAGAACGAAGCTACTGAGGTTCGTGGTTCGTACAGCTACGTCGGCGACGACGGCGTCACCTACACCGTCAACTACATTGCCAACGAGTTCGGCTTCCAGCCCAGCGCTGCCCATCTCCCAGTCCCTCCCAGCGCTTAAGGATCCAACTATAACCACTCTAGTCTAAATCGATCAAACGCATAATGTTTATTGTTGACTGCGTCCAGGTTGGACCCAAACTCGTTAATAGCAAATAGTGTAGTGAATATATGTTTTTTTGATTCCAAATATATTTTTCATTTCTCCCTTATACTAATATTTTAGGTCCTTGATATTTTTATTAATATACACCTTGAATCTGTTAAATGTTAAGATTGGTAAAACAACTACTATGTGATTAAAAAGTAAACTACTTATCACGGAGAAGTAGGCTTAACACTTGTCAAGTATTATTATTTAAATACGTCATGTGCATTGTATTGATTTTTTTCTTCTAGTTTTAAATTAAATACCATAACATATAATTTCAACTTATTAACAAAGAGGAAATCTTCAGCACTGTGTAGAAGTTCAAATCAAACGTAGACGAAATAGAAAGAAAAAATAAAGACCCGTGGATAATAGATAGAGCCGCAGACGGTGAAGATAAGACAAAACCCATTCAGGTAAAGGCTTTTAGGGTTTCGCAACAATCCATTAGAGCACCTCCGCGGTACTCGCTAGATCAAAGTTAATCAAACGCCTCAAAGGACCGAAAAAGAGTCCATTGTGGTAAATAGTCCTGCAGGAAATGTGAGGGATGTGTGCTCCACCTTCATATTTATTATACGTTACGTATTTTCAGAATGAGCTCGGTCCATGTTCGTTTTCCTAGACATCTATTTAGTAGTCGATATCTTTCGTATAAGGAAATTTCATAAGTCAAAATGCATTCGAGTTAGTTGTAGTTTTATTTAAAAACAATTATACCAATAATTGAACGAACGTGAACAAGACTAAGTTGTAAATAATTAGAAAGTTTTTAAATCTGATACTTTGCATAACACCACCACATTGCGTATAATTCTCAGACACATCACAACTATACGTTAGACGAAAGGCCTATTGACTGACAGTAACGTTGAATTTGACATCTGTCAGCCAGTAATATCGAATGAATCTATCTATATTCAATCATTTGACATGGGTTATGGTCGAAATTTGAGTACAGAGCAATTGCTATAGTAAAAAAAATATAAGAAAGTTGTATGTACTGAGAAATATTAGAAATATTACATTGTTACTATTGTTTTGTGATCCACACATTGAAAAATATATTAAAAGTAGAGCAAACTTTCATTAGAACTAGATAAACGGCGTCGTATGCGAGCAGATTACATCAGCGACTTCAAAGACGCTCTCATCCCGCGCGAGGTGTTAATGTACGTCTTATTATTGCAGCTATAGGACACGGCAGCTTATATAATAGGATAGGATAGGTAGATAGGGACGTATCCCACGTACGATATTGTCGGTAACAGTGGGTTATGTCTTTGTAGGCAAAAAAATATAGTGTCATTCCATGCGGTGACACGAATATTAATTATGGAAATAATTTTATGTAAAAAAATGCAATAATAATTCTAAGCGTACCTACTTCTACTAGGTTAGGTACCATAAGACTGTAACGGGGTAAAATTTCTACTTTAAAAACTACGAAATTATGTACGAGTAAATACTAATTAAAACATGTTTTGCAATTATTGTTTGTTCTGTTTGAGTGTCTGCTGCTTTATCCTCTTGAGAGTACAAAACAATATAATAAATACCAAATAGTTCATGTGATTACCGAAAAAAAATCGTGAAAGTAGGAAAATATATGATGAATTTCAGAAGAAGGTTTAGTGACAGAGAGATAAGGAATTGGCGTTACAGGAATTTCGGTTAAAAAGCACATAACGTGGGGAAGGGTGGCCGACATGTGCGCGTGATAGTGCGCGTTAATAATACAGGTGCGTTTGATCTATTGCCGGCACGCGCGCCGCGGGACAAGCGACTACCTTACAGCGATTTAATTCTTACGTATGGCTGCCTGTCTGTTTGTCCGTCACCCTCTAATTTCTTAAGCGAATAACTTAATTATGGATGACAAGAAAGTCACATTAAAGAGTGAAAGAAGAAAAGTACAGCAAAGTGTCGTGGGGGTTATGAAACTGAAATTAGTTTGAAATTTTAACAGACAGCCAGTCTATCGAGTTAGCTCCGACATTACTTATGAAAATGATTATAATACAACAAACTATAAACCCGACTTGTAAAATACGTTTTCGGTCCATGAAAAATTGTTCAGCTTATTTCAAAATACGTAGATAAATCCAGTGATACCTACATTATAACTTGTCAAATCCATCAATCTGTCATAACATTTTAAATACTCATAATAGAGACATTTTTCGTACGGGCCTTTATCATAAGTATATTTTACATTAATTTTTTGAATCCGCTCGCTTCTTATGCCCCACGACGTAGTCTGGACGTGTTAAGAAAGAACAGGCGAAATATTTGTTAAAACAAGTCGTTTCCGCGCGTTATATTGGCACCGGCGCCGGTGTTGCCAACGTGATTTATGAATTTCAATAACTTTTTTTCATGTAGGCAATGTTATATCAATGTGGAGTAATATGCCGCTGGTATACGATTAACATTGGAATTTACTACTGAAAAACTGTTTTGTTCAATTTCTTTAATATGTATTTCTTGTAAGTCATTCTTACACATTTTGCTAAAATATGACTTCATGCGTATGTGATACTCTCGAGCTTAATATTAATTTAGTATCTTAATAGCTATAGTTGTAACGGTTATGCGACCGACACCTTATCAATTCACCTCATCTTATCACTGTAATAAAACAGACTTTGCCGACATCATCCCCGCGTTATCTCTCGAACGCGCTTTACGAAACTTGCCAACTTTTTGCTGAGCGGCTCAAACTTTCAATTTTCCTGTCATTAAACGTCTCTTAACGCCGTGTGGCGGAAAAAAGAATAGAAAAGAAAGAGATGCAAGAACAATCAAAAATACGTTTCGTTTGATCGAGGGGAGTTGTCGTTTGACGAATGCTTCGAATGGATTTTTGACGCGAATCCGCGCGGTGTATGCTGAGGAATTTATAATCTATGCTTTGCTGGGTAGTAATGCGTGTTTAAAGGTGTAATTCTGAAAGCCACTTTCGACGGCTTCAGCGATAGGCGACGATATTGGACCTAGCGCGCGCGTTTATGTATACATACATTGCAACCTAGTTACAAAGACAACCATCCTCTGCCTCCCATTGTAAATTACCATAAGTCCCTTCGAATATTAGAAAATATTCGATTGTCTTCAGGGAAAGTCGTAGAGAAATAACAATATTAAACATTTTTCCATCAATAACAAGATCAAAATGTAATAAAGACGAACAAACCAAACCTGAAAATAAACCGGCGCAGAACTATGTCGAGCAAATTGAATAAGAAAATTTTATTTTTACCTTTTCGGAGAAAAAACGGAAAAATAGAGAGAGAGGGCCCTTTTATTATACCTCTATTAGGATAGGAATGGGCATCGAATTGGCTAATAACCGTTCTATCAGGTGAAAGGAATTCACTTTCGTACGCTACCCGGCGGCCTGAGGGATGGGAACTGCGCAGGGAATTATACCAATCATTACCGATACTACTTGTGTTGTACGAGAAAGAGGTATCTTAACAATTCATCATTAGTGATATTTGATACTGTTAGTTCATCAGTTTAATCCATTAAAATTAATTATTGAAATATCTTTAGTAAACTGTAATCAGGTGTAGTTGTAGGTATCAACGAGAATTTATTTTGGACTAATATGTGAGCTAGTTTTCTTTAAATTATTATTTTGAGCATTTGTTGTCGTTGCGCGACCACATCGTCTCTTTAAATAATTTAAGATACAATAAAAATAAATATTATTATACGAAAAACTAATTCACAGTTAAAAAATATAATTGGTACCACATTGCCTCGGTACCAGCATAACCCATCCCTACTGTTATCGTTCCGATCCAAACTTTGTCCACCTTGATAGCAGTTTTAGAGTTTGTCGAGTTTGCCCGGCAGTTGAGACCATTAGCACGCTCCTGAGAGTTTTGTTAGGAATTTGTATTCTATCGCAGGCCATTGATGAGCACCCAGCATAATTAAATACGTCGTAACGGCACTGTCAATAAATGTGTCGTAACATTATTTTCAATGTGCTGAGTAATAATAAAAGAAAATGTTTGAGTGTTGTCGTAGCGCTTCAATGAATAGAAGTATGAGGTGTGCATTGTCAACATTTGTAGCTATAAACACTTCATTTCAAATATGAAGGAAGGTTTTCCATCTAAAATAACACGCATATACCTCGCTTCTAGCAGTTGCGTATTAATTCCCAACAAAGCTTTGAGGTCTTTCTTATGAGTTGGTTCTGAAAACTTGTAATAAACTTTCCTTTAAGCAAAATATTTTATACATGACAGATAAATTGTATTTTTTGTTTGCCAACAATTGTGGGCTGTGATCGGAAATATTTTGCTCGTCCGCCGATAAACGCACAACCCTACCAGCTAGGGGTGTGTCGGAGCGCCCGCAACACCTGCAATCCTCTATTTGCATGCAAATGTTGTGTTTCACGCTTGTTTGCAGCTCTTGTTGCGTCGTCCGTCTGTGACTGCGGCGCCTTTATTGATCCTATTGATGAGAGTTGGAAGTTATATGAATGGATTTGGGAATCACCACCTTAACTAAAGGCGAAGTGAATTGCTATAAGTAAATCAGGTAATGCGACAGGACTGTCAATGTTTCTGTTACCACGAAGCAAATTGCTTTCATGTTGTATCAGGGACTTATTCATCTTGGGGACCAAGCTCATCTCTACTCTATTTCTCCTGCTTATTGGGCATGTTGCAACATGACGTAAGTTACTCTCTGTTAGAGATAATTAACGTATACTTACAATATCACCTAGTTCAGATTGCTATTCCTCATGGTTTTGGGATTTACTAATGGCCTTTAATAACACAGATAATTGAGATAATACTAAACCTAAAGATAAGGCCAATAAAAGTCAATGTTGGCACCGCTGACAAAGTACACTATTATTTGACCTAAACCACGTGGAAGCCAAACATAAATTCAAATAGTGGAAACGAATATTTTTTCCCCGTTGAACGTTCAGGTGAACGTAAATCACTTGTCTAGACGAGTTTTACGGCTCCGCTGATGTACGCAACGTACCATAACATAATATAAGCACTTTATAGTATTGGATTCTTCCTCGGTACTGGATCGGCCGCGAATCTACTTCTTGATACCGTTTATTGTTTATCAGATCTCCGCTCCCAATCACGTTGTTAATGTGATTGAAAATTTTATATCCGTGTTCTGCGGAGTCCGCAGTTCATTTAAAATTGGTGGTTTTATTTGTTATGTTTATTTATTTAGAGACGAAACAAACGTGGCTATATAATGGTTTTGAACTTCGTAGCGTCCTCACAGATGCTTGGACAGCATTGGTTGTTATCAGGGTTAGCAAAATTTCGTTAGGTTAGGTCAGGTCTGACTACTTGAAATTACTGTAATACTTGAGTTTGAGCATTTAATTATGTGAATCTTATTAGGATCGATCAATAGAGTAAATGTACAAAAACACCATTTTATGCTTTATATTGCGTACACCCATGAGTGTGTAGTTATTTATATTCCAATCCAAAGGCATTCTAGCGAAAAATCATAGATCGCAAACCTTTTCTTACCATTCCCAGATTCCGGCCACACGGTTCGCATAAACAAGCGGCCGTCAGGAGGTGTGTTATAAAAAATAAAGTGCGATTTATTAAAGGGCACTCACCACTCGCCAGGCCGGTCACGTGCGCACGCCAGATTTGAGCGCCCACGGAGGTATGTCTCTCCTTTGATATAAACTTTCCTATACCCTCTTTCTATATTGAAATCGGAGGGAAACTATTGGAGATGCCGGACGTGTTCCCATTTGTAGTGGCGATCTGTGGCCAGGTGCTGCATCTCTTATTTTATTGCTTCTTCTACTAAATAAGGGTTGGCGTTATTGATCGTATTTTTAAATTGTTTATTTCATTATTTTGAGTCGCAGAAATTATACTTGTAGTTGCATTGATTTGTTCTAGAGTTTTGTAACAAGTCATAATTGTTAAAACAAATACGAGTTTTTTATATTTCATGCGAATATGTTACCTGTCTTCAGTACTGATAGTGGCTTCTAACCCATTCAACATGTACCTATAAAACAAGTACTTGTACTTCAAGACACAAATACTAAACACAAATTTAGAATTACAACTATGTTTAATTTTTAAATACAGTTCTGAATCGGTAAATAATCGATAACGAAAATCGTTACTTTATATGGGGGCGCTTTAAAACAGTTCTAGAGATTGCCTTTACATTTTATTACACTCCGAAACCCGAAAAGCGTAAAAAGAAATTGATTCCGACGATCTAATTCTACACTATCTGTCAACAACATTATCTTAGCCTTATACGGACGGACCGAATGATCCCGATACCTGATGCGCCGTCACGTCCCGTTTTGAATGGCAAATCACGAAGGTAGACCTTCGGGGCCTCTGAGACCCCGTATGAAAATAAAATGATTGCGAAGGGTTCGGGGCACTGTATTAAAATATTCCCAAAGGTTGGGGATATCTGCGTGCACCTGATGTTTGCGTGAAATAGTTTGTCGGCTTTTATTCCGATTTTGGTGATAAATGACGCTGTTAGGGCGTTATGGCTTGCGAGTTTATTGTACTGGAATCACTATGAATAGCTTTTAGACAGCTCCTTTTCTTATAGATTGATTTCAGAATTTGATGATCCTTATATTGTACTATACATATAAAGCATCATCGTTTGTAACGAATTCTAATTAGTTCTAAAATATTGTTAGGGTAATTTTTCCATTTGTATATTTTATTTAAATTAGAATTCCAGTTTGACAGTAATAAAGGTGAGTGGGGCCCCCGCAGCACGTGAAGGGTTGTCGTAATGAATCGAAGTCGGCATTGTTTAGCATGAATTAAGACTATCTGCGCTAGATTAATGAACATATCCACCTAGATTTACACAAATAGGTAAGGGGTGTTCCTTTCAATTTAATTTATGAATACACTATTTCAAAATTTGTGTAGGTACTACATATTGGTATTATCTTACCTACGTCTATTTTTAACATAACCATTTGATTACATTTAGGGAATAGGTACCTACACATATTCAATGATTCGATTATGTTTTTAATGCTTTAAAATTAGTTATAATGCTCGCCTTATTGGCAAAGCACACGAAAAAACCAAGTTGTTCAAGGAAATAAAGTACATGATAATTGTATAATTAAATAGGATACTTGTTCCTCGTCACTATGCTATGCTATTAAAACTTTGTTATATTTTACTATAATTCAATAATTTAGGCACTGTATAAAATAATTTTTCTGTAAATTGATTTTCAATTAAAATGAAATGCTGCAAAAAAAAATCATTAACTTCACAACGTATAAATATAGGTGTGATACGATCATAAAAGCGGTTCTTCCACTGTATTTGCACATTGAGTTTATTATAAACAGAAACACGTAACAGACAGTAAAATAAAGCATCCTGTATTTTACCTTGAACAAGGTACGCTCCCGGGGGTAGTTGAATAAATTACGCCGAATAATTCCTGAATTAACATTTTTAATCTGCGTCGAGATGTTACGCGAATAAATTAGAGCTCCCCGTAGCTGAGATCGTAGACAAATGATAAAGGTGTCTTTATCAGAGGTAGGGTTATGCCGTTATACCGACAGTGACGGTGATGAAAGGAGCGTTTAAGATTTTAAAGGATTAAGACGTTTGCAGGGTAGCTCTACAATTATTCATCAGTCTTCTGTCTTTGTTCTTATGTAGGTGTTCCTGCTATTGTAACGACTTCTGACACAGGGCCAGTCACCATGATGGATTGATGTTCAAAGAGCACAAGTTTAATTCCCAGTAAGACTGTGTCCTTGTGTATTGTCCATGTTACCAATGATGAAGGGCAACCTAGTGAAGTGACATCAAATCAAAACTTTACTTAGAATTCGATACTCTTTCTATATTCAGTCTTATCCACGTGCATTTAAGTTGCGAAGTTATAAATTTACTATGTTGCCTCATTACATAAATCACGAGGACCATTATAAATGCATTTAATCGGGACAACATTGTCGTATGTCATTAGGTCATTTGTCCCACGAGCCACGCTAGGTACGGCGAACTAAATCATCAGTCAACGCGCGCATTCACAATTAATTCTCTAAATAAATTACCGCTAATAGACCGAGTGTACGGTAGTTGTAAAATGGCGGGAAAGCAACACAAAATGGTGGGCAAGCGACACAAAATGGCGGATGACCGCGACACCGCGGCCATTACCGTACGTCACGCGGTCATTTGTCCCGTGCATCACTCACCTGCCGGCGCCCGCGGCTGTGACGTATCGCCTGCTTTATTGCGAATTCCGTTATCCTCTACTAGTATAATAGTCCGGCGAGTGTACACTACACTGAATAGGGAGGTATTCAGCAAGAATTTTATTGTGCCTTTTAACTTTACTGTGTGTATTAGAGTTATGTAATCGCACAGCGTTATCTAACTACTCGTAACTCATTGGGAAAGGTCGATCCCATCCATTTTTGCATGTTATCCACGTGAGTCTCCTGAAGAAAAAATCTGTTAAAGTTGTCATTAATTAAGTACTATTAATCATTATTATATCGACATATGTTTGTCTATAACTATCTCAAACTCTTAAGTCATCAAAAATTAAAGTCTCAGTTGCAGTTATCGGAAAGGTAAACACATATTTGGACGTTAAACTACGTACTAATAAATATGAGATGCATGCGTGTCCTCCAGTGGAGATGAGCCGCTAGGTAGCTGTGGGTGAGCAGTGCAGGATACAGTATCTACATCAGTTTACACTTAACGTTCGCACTACGCCGAGAGCCAACTCGGATAACGATCTGATTTGTACAGCCGCTACGACGTATGGGAGTTTAGATAGTTGTGCTCTATAACTGTATCACTTACGTAGTTTTATCTTAAGGTAATGATTATTTATTATAAAACTGTAACGGGGTATAATATTGTTTTTTGTAGATACCTATTAAGTCTGAGTCAGTATTGTCTGTCCTGCTGTAAAGTACTGCACCGTTAAAGATGAAACTTGACATCAAACATGTAATAACTACTACGAAGGATAACAATTTTTATCCCAGACATCGGTTTTTGTTCATGCAAGATAATGTGTAAAAGGTATACCGAAACAATGCAAGGGCAGGCCACTATAAGGTAATAAATGAAATGGGTATAAGTTCCTTTAATGATCTACTCATTACCTCATTAAGCTAAATGTCCCAAAAACTATATAAAAAAAATGTAGTGAAAAGCAATAAGGTATACAATGTTACTTCTTACAATAATAAGTATTATCCGTCTTTCCTCAACGACCGCCAGGCTAACAGCGAGATCAAGGTGCGGCGAGACCTGTGCGATATAGCCGAACGATCGGCTCCTCTCGTTACGGTGACCGTCGTAAACCGCTCGCTCGGAACGCCCTGATACCGCTCACTGCGGGATTATACCACGGCTGAGATACACCGGTAGCGGGGTACTAGGCGCTACTAGTCTTCGAGATAAGAAGCACATCTTAGTACCTATGTCGTATTGTGGAATAGACAACTCATACCTACAGGCAATGGACAATTATACACAGTTTGAGAAATCATCATTCAAATTTCTGTTTCAAAGGATCCATTGTTAGATAATCCGGCATGGTATCCAACGTGTCAATTGAGTCGTTTATAAGGAGATTTAAGTTTAAATTAATACTTTGACGTCAGTGGCTATTTACAAGTCTGGTTGTAAATTCGGCAACCGGAAAAAAATATAAAATTTAAATTTTATTTTTAAGACCAAGGAAGGTAGTAAGTAGTAAAGTAGGTAGATACTTTAAATTTAAACTGCAATGTTCAAATGCGGTTTAGATATTTTCATGGAATTAATATAAAACCTTATCACAATTGTGTAACCCACGACAAAATGGACGGTATTCTTCCTCACACAACACTAAAAGAGATGGAAAAATATTATCTCCTTGTGTGTCCCCAATTTCTTTCGCTACCTTATTTTATGGGGATTATACGATCAGCCTCCACCTTGTCAACGTTCTTACACATACCCAGGTTGGACATTGCAAAAGCCACTTATTTATCGCTTCAGTAACATACCACTTTATGTCGAGGAAGTAGGGTCGAAAATCGCCTGACTGAACTGCAAGAAAGCTCTGTATGTAGGGTAGAGAGGGGAAAATTGACTTACCCTAGATAACGATAGTAATGGCCAGTGTTTTTCTTCCGAAATTACGTTTAGACGTAAACTGCATGCCTGTTTACCTTTATTTTTTGGAGAAAGCCTGTTTTTTGGAATGTTGAATAAAAGATCTAATAAATTGGATACTCAACGAATTGACTTTATTGGCGCTATTGATTTGCTTCCTATACCTACCAGATGAAGTCTCGGGTTCAACTTCCGGTTGTAGTGGACACTGTTGACAGAGTTATGGCATTTGGAATCATTATTTGCACTTTGTAAATAATGTATGAGTTATAGTAATCAGACTTGCTTTAGAGTTTTCATTCATTATGTCCTGGCAGATTTAGCAACATTAATCCATCGCATGTATAACCTATATAACCTATGTCAACCGCAAAAACATGGAGATGAATCTGACGCAGTAGGGTAAAAGCTAAAAGGACTGTGTAGTACCTAGTGTTGCTGTAGACAAAGTTGACCTATTCACGTTTTGATTACTATCCCATTGGCTGCCCACTATGGCTATTCGATGAACCTTCCATACTCTATACGACGTCACGCCTCATTGAATTTCCTCCTGTTAGAGTCACCATGCTTTTTGAAAATAAATCAAGGACTTAATGTAATTATAAGTTGTTCAATTACACGAGTAGGTATATCACAAAGTTGTTTAAAATTATAACTTTTGTACTACGTATATTCTTAAAATATTATGAGCGTGATATTTTAGTTATAAAGTCGGAATATTGTACTTAATATCTATTAAGTATGTATTATGTATAGTTTTGTATTAAAAATACTCATGCCCTTATGTATATTTACAGTAATTTCATGAGAATTTCATGTGAAGTACTAACTAATGTAGTTAGTACAAGTTTAAACATAATTTTTAGTATTTGGTTAAATCGCCTTTTCAGTAATCAGTACCTAACTAATCATTTTAAACTTATAGCCAATGGCTAAATTATCCTGAAAACGTAACTGATATCGTGTTTCTAGTGGTTCTATATATATTTTTAGCCGTATCCTTACCTTTGGGCGAGCGGCGACAAATTTATTACTATCATGTTTACGGTTCATCGCATCGCCGCTACCGACGTCAGGTATGATTTACCCGGTCAGAAATCCTTACAATGAATTCAACTTAATTCAGTGTACTAAGTAGCTGTACTGAAAAATCATTTTTTTTAGGTTCCGTACCGAAATAGTTATAGGTGGTATTAACAGGATTATTTTTCTTCCACACACTGTTCATCTATCAGTGAGTATTGTCAAGGGATTTTTCTATTGAATCTGTTAGTCGGTTAGTCCGCTACAATATTAAAAAAACCCGATAATGGGGGTTTGATTAATAAAATATCTAAACAGATATTTTTGTCAGACCACTGCTAGACTGTTTTTCAAAACACTATATTGCTACAGATTAATTTCTATGACCAATTCTAGATTTATTTCTATGAAGAATTCTGTAAATGATCTACAAAAAACTTTAAGCTTAAAACCGCACGAAAACCAAGTAAGACTAAAACATTTTCAAACTTTCACTTTGCCTACGATAAGGTTATAGACGAGTAAATCTTCTCCTTATGGTGTCCAAAGACAAATTTATAATCATTGAATTCTCGGTTGACTAGGTCCGTCGTCGGCCAGGTATGATTTAGGTCTCCGGCGCAGACAGGGGCACTAAATTAAAACCTAACTCACTGTAAACTGTTTCCGAGGAAACTTTCTTTATTAGGACTCGCTCAAATGGAAATTTACTTCAAAATTCACAATTTATGGTGTTTAACGTGTGGCGGTGCAATAGTTCATCATGTGAGAATCAAAATTACGAGTACTTATTTTAATAAGTAGAGTAAGTTACTTAGGCTTATTTTTTTTAATAATGACTGATTTATTATCTCAATATAATATTAATATTCGCAATAGGTATTGATCAGGTTTATTACTGACACATTTGCGATCAAAACTTTCCTATCTGTTGTTTCAATGACGAACAAGCAATTTCTGATGACCTGTGTAATATGTATTAATACAAAAAATATACTTATATTAATATTATATCATGGTTCATAAAAATCTACCTGTTTATTAAAAAAAAAAGCTTAACAAGACTGAGATCAATTTCATCACAATATTTACCTATTTACCACGGTGGAATTGGAGGATTGAATTACCATTGGAGGAATTAATGGATGTGTTAAAATTGTTACAGTCTCAGTAACCCGTTCAGCCACGTAGGAACATTTAATTTAGCGCACGTAAATAGAATAGATAGGGGCTATTAGCGAAGTTGGTTCGATAGCCGCAGCCAATAAAAGTTTTTCGATTAGCACCTGCCGCTCTGGCCGACCGTACCACTACTCGCTATGTTCATTACGAAAACTTTCTGAGCTTTTATACATATATAGTGCTTCCCGAATCAGCTGATACCACAACAGTGTTACATTTTACATGTGTATCTTTGTATATATATGTATATATATATAAATATATAAATGCGTACGTTTGTATGACATTGAATTCCCTTAACGGCTGGATAGGTTTAATGAACCTTATGTAAGCCTTTTCTTAACCGAAGCATGACTTAAGTTCTGGCTTAAGACCTCTGTTGGTAGTTGATATTTTGCAAGGAGCCAGCCAAACCATTGAAGTACGGAATCGTTGTTAAAGCAAAAGTTATCCATTATGATGTGCAGTTATTACCAAACTTTTTTGTTTTGAGTTTTCATTCGTATAGTTATAATAACTGTACATATACGATCAAGAGAAAATGTTACCCGGATTATTTTCAGGTGTGTCTACGAGTATAATAGAATGCAATCGAAGTAGTACATTAGCAGGTGCATTAATATGCAGCGGCTAGACCTGCATTACGACCCACTCGTCTGGACTGCTAAGGAGGTTTAATTTGTTTCTGAGGATATAACGACGTTAGCTTACGACTCCATCTTTTTAAATTTTCTCAGTATCAGCCATTTGTTTAACCTAAAAGTCTCGTTTTGTTTATAATATTTTCAAAGATTAATGTATCACAATATATGTTCAATTTCAGCGTAAGTCGAATCTCCAATAATAAATCCAATACACCTAGCCACTATCGTTAACTAGCAGACGCTTAACCCGCGTCGAGTCAATAGTTCAATATTTACGAGTCGGGGTCGAAACCACCCCTAGTGTTGTGTGCCTGTCGATTTAAACTATAACATTAAGTAACACTTTGAGGTAATTATTATTGTGAAAGTATCTCAGAGAGCACGTTTTGTGTAGCGTTTTTTACGGCGGTATCAATACTAAAATTGTAAGATAATAACGATGACTTCTTCTAATATCTTTAAAAATAAAAGAATTAATGTCCTATATTTTTTTACCCTTATTTTACTTTCTGTTTGCCTCTCTAGTATATTCTTTAGTTTTTACTGTTAATTATATCGTGAATAAGTATAACTTCGTACGGTTGTATTAATACAATCCTGATGTATAATTTATTGTTAAAATATACTTACAAAGGTAATTTACTTATTTATATTCTATGTTACGTGAATGTCTCAACGTCATTATTATTTTGGAATCGTGTAACCTTTTAAAAATAACTAAAAATTAACGAATATTACCATAACGTTGCGACACGATAACCTTAATTTAATTATAGATTATTTAAACCAAATGGTTATTTAATTCAAAAGCAATCAGCGTGAATGTAAACAAGTCTCCATAAATTCGACATTCACAATCATAGGGTCGCATCACTAGCGACCTCTGGCTCTCCAAGATTTATGCTTTTAGACAAGTGCCGTCGGTCAGGTGCGTTGATTTACTGCTCCATCTGATCGTGGGGTCGTTCAGACCTGGTACATCGTATTACTGGGGCATTTTTACTTACATGTTATGGGTTATATAAGTGAGTTTATTATCGAGGTTATTTTACACTGACTCATGTTTTTTTAAAGCCCAAAGTTGAGCATTGATTATTCCATAATTATTAACTTTAAAGAAGTGGCCTACATTCTATTATTTATTCGGGTTATTTAAGTATGTGACATGATATGCAAGTTATGGGAGCAAGTGTTGTGTTTAGTAGTTCCGGAAGAAGAAGCAGTAAGAAATTTCTAAGGAGATTTTTCTTATATTTATTTATCTTATATTACCTGTCGTTTATCCCTCAGACTGTAAAAAGCTTCTTAAAATATAACGTCAGTTCATCTTTATTCAAACTCAAGTCCTCGCTTACAAGGTTTACGTCGAGTCGATTATCTTTGCGCGTTCCCCTTTTCTATCCAGTTACGTCGTAATTTTTATTTTCCACAATTCATCACGTCTTGCCGTCCTGTCCCGTCCCGTTCCCGTCACGTCGCGTGACAGGTGACGCTTGTCACGCCTGCAAATTAATAAATTGCGTTTTCCTGGTTACTACACTTTGCTGCTCGAGATACCGCTTTTAAGTTTAAAGGTTTTAACTTTTACGGTTTATTGCTTTCTATTTTACCAAAGTTTCGACATCTTAACGACTGCCTTCTATTGAAACCAATATCATAGTGACACACATTACAAAATTAAAAAAATAACATTACACACCTGGCGAAATTTGGTAAAAACTAACATCACACTTATAATACGACAGCAAAACAACTTTGCTTTTAATAAGAATGCGATATACGAAGCTCATTACCTTCTAAACAGAAGAGTCCTCCAACAAAGGGCCCACAGTAAGCGTTGACAATATTATGCAGGTGTTAGCAATTGGCTCACGTTTTCGGCGGCGATAATTAGATGAAGCTCATCAAGACCCACCCCGCCTTGTGGACTAATACGGTTATTGCGAACACTCTTTGCAGTTCTGCATGAATAGACCTATACGTATTCTGCACAGCGCCTTACAGTCATCCAATTAAGTTGAGCATCTCAAAGGTATTTTATAAGCTGTTTCTTAATTATAAGGCATTTTCATACTGCATAGTTGGTGCTTTTACAAATACGAAAGTCAAGTTCGTGTGCTATTTCATTGTATAATTTGGGTGTTTTATAGTAAAACTTTTATATTAATAATAATTATACTTTTTTTAAGAAATAAGCACGAAAGAACGTCGTTTTTAGTTTGTTGACAATTGGTTTTCAGATGGCATTGAACTTTGCAGAGTTATGGAGCTCGGGGTTCGATTCCTGACGAAGGCACTCTAAGCTGTAAATCTTTTTGTTAATTGCAAAGGATACGTCCGCGACTATACCATACCATTCACAACCCGGAATGTCGTCATTCAAATTCTAAACACGAGTTCAAAAGTTACGAGTTTTATCTCCAAACTATGTCCCGTGACAAAACAAAAACGAAAAACAATTAGGCAACGCTAACAAAACCGCTGTCACGTCGCCCGCAGACAGCGTGACGCCGTGTCACGTGCGACAGGTAACGTGGCAATTTTTAACATGGCAACATTTAAATTAAATTCCGAACCGCCCGCGCTCACGCTCGCTTAATTTGGCCAATTTCAGATAAAACGCTTATCTTACTGACGTCACTTGGATAGGGTTACCGCTTTCGAATGCAGTTAACGTATCTTGGGCGCTGTGTTATTTTTATATTTTTAATTGCCATCCTGTATTAATATTAATAATGGAGCCTCTATTAATTCCGAGAAATGTTTAGGAGAGTTGAGCCGAATCTCATCTAATCTTAATTTGGGAGGATTTTTCTTTCGTGAAGATAATAATAACAGTATTGGGAACGCCGCACTGCTGTTATAAACATACTCGTATTAAGCAAATTATATCTATCCAATGTGATGTACTTTTACTACGAACAACACATTTGACAATGCCACGTGATATTTGGAGGTGCGGAGAGGGAAAGAGAGGTCAAATCTCTCTACATCAAGAGGGAAGGAAGAAATACAACAAACGTCTTAAGTAATTAATGGACCCTCGTAAAAGGTAAAACGCTTGTCACTACTATATCAAAAATCTTCCCGTTTTATTTTGAGGTAATGCAATTTACTACCTGGCCTTGAAGAATCACAAGCAATCACGAAAATCAGTACCTACCTTTTCTCTGAATAAATCCTATTACGAAATCGGTCAAAGACAAATGCCTGGAGAAAACATTTTTAAAAGTAAGCTCCTTAATGGTGTAATCTAATAATGAAACGTATATATCATGGTTGTTTATCGGCTGTTTGTTTGTTGTAAGTTTTCGGCGGGACACGCACATTGTGACGTTTGTGTAATACTTCTTTATTCCCGAGGTGATGTTTACTGCTTTGTCAACAGTAATGAGTTAAGATGGGTCTTGTTAGGGTTCCCTAAGGATTTTTATTATTGCTCGCATTAATAAAACTAACAAAAATGCTTGTACTATCAAACGGGTAATCACGATGGAACGGCCATTTTCTTGGTGTAGGTATTATTATCAGGAACCTACATATTTAATTGAAGCGCTCATAGCTTAGTGTCTAGTGTCGATTGGAAGTGATTGACGATGTTAAGTAACTGCGGGACGGGTGGGGAAAGAGGATGTACAGGCAACTTATTACAGTCTTTCACGATATGCATTCGAGCCGGTGGTAAGTCTACGACGAAAGTATGGGTACCCGCTATACTCCAGAATGTTCTATGGTAGAAAGGTGATAGGGAATGCCATATAATGTGCACTGAGCACCACCTTGAAAATCGAATTAAATTGATTTATTGAATTTCGTTTAATTATAAACATTTACAAGCCGAAGCTCATGTGTACGGAACACATTATTATATGTCAGATCAGATTATTGTCTTTCGTCGTTACATAATTGTAATGGTTCCTTCCGATAAGGGCGCAATTTTTCTTTTGGATCTGGTTTCCTTCCGAAAACCTTGTTCATTACAAACTTAAATAAATAGTTATAATAACAAACAACGTAAGTGAAATAGACATACATTAAGGTCAGTAATAACTAATTGCTATGGAAAGAAGGATCGACCAAACTTTAAGAAATGGAATATTTTGCAGAACGATGTCTGCTCAGAGTTCTAGTCTAGTTAAAACAAATATATTTATGTTGCATGTATAATAATAAGACGTCAGTGAGTGTATGTATCGCTCGGATACGTAGCGTTCAGGTTGCGTTGGCACCGTTCCCGCGGCTGATAGGTGCTAGGGGCGCCCTCTCGCGACAAATAAACAAGTTCCACCAGGATATACGTACACTTTGTCTTGCGAGTTTTCTTACACTTTTTAAGAAGAAATAGTCTTAAATGTTTAAAGTAGTGAGAGTAGTGAAATATAAATATTTTATTGATAAAACTGATTTTGTTTACAATAATTACGAGTTCTAATAGTCCTAATTAATAATCGCGCTAAAGCGGATACTATATCCAATCTTTAAAGTGCTGAAATCCTTTGAAGAAACGAAAAAGTGGATACTCGAGTAATTGGCTAATGACATTATGTTATTAATTTGCGCATTAAACTCTCCGTTACATTTGTTTAGCGTCATTGTTAGCACGATAATTAGCGGGTTAAGTACAAGATATGGTCGCAACAATGGTAAAACTGTAAATCAGCATATCTGCTAAAAAAACAAAATCAAAAATCATTTATTCATGTAGGTATCAATAGTACACTTATGCACGTATTTATTTTATCTGCCAATGCCATACAACCGTATAACACCTTGATTACATTAAAAGTAATTGTGTTCAGTGCGGAATATCTTCCTTACTCGCAATCTAGCTGTGAACGTCGCTAAATGTGTCTTCGCACGTACGTAGGTGTGACAATCTCTGGCGCTTCGCCATGAGATAAGTGAACTACGATGTTTACTAACACCAAATAACTGTTTTTATTTTACACCACTAGAAGTTGCTATTAAATTGTTTCTTTTTAAATTCTTTTTTGAATGCTTTAGGACGTTCATTCATTAGTCAAAATCTATCATTCACAAAAACATTGTTGAATCCAAACCGCCTGTTGGAACCGGACTTGAATTGTTTGTTTTTCGATTATGTCTATGTATGTATGTAGGTATGTGTGTTGTGATGTCTATTTATTTGGCACACTGTACAGGCCAAATGACTTGACAGATTTTAGCATATTAGATATTATTGAATTTGTTTCCATTGTGGTTTGCCACTATAATATACTACAATACTGACATATTTTTTTACAGTTGGATTTTCACTGATGCGTCTTGTTTGGCGACTCTGAAAGTGACCGATAATCAAGTGTCCACTTTTCTACGCATATACATAACTTGACAGACATTCGTAAAGTCACCGAAGACTCCCCAACAGTGGGTCAGCAGTAACTAATGACGTCATAAAATGCACATTAACTATAATAATAATTGATACAAACCGTCCCTAACCGCACAAAGCTACCGTCGTATTAACCTTTATGATCTAATTTGGCTGGCTGCGGCCATTTGGCAGGCCGTCCTCGGCCATACAACAGGTACTGTGCGAATAATAGCGAATGCTTCAGGAGTGCTTTAATAATATAGAATGGCTTTTGCAGTTGCCAAATTATATTCTGGCTGGAGTACTATTGTGTAATAGAAAGCATCGCGCTTTGTTATGGGACAATGACAATAGTTGAGGATTGACTCAGTCTAGGCAAGTCTAGGAAACCTACCTATATCATAGCAAATTTTTAAATGATTGACAAAATTAGTACTTCACCACATAAAGATTGTGAGTGAAATGACAGCGTCTGCTATTAAGATATGTAATGAGAAATGAGTTAGGTCTTGTAGTTCTAATTAAAAAAAATGTTAGATGGGTGCTTGTGATTATTATTGGGAAACTTTTGGAAGCGATTAGGTTTTTCAGAGAGTAATGAAGACCATTGCTTGTTTTCTGTGGGTAAGAGATTTAGGCTCGCATATCAGTAACACCATCAAACCAAACCAGAAAAACTTCAAGGTTCCAATCCAAAACTTGGTATTAGAAGGAATTTACCAGGCTTCTAGTTGGCGCAATTTCGACCATCTCAATCATAACCCAGTGCCTATCTATTACTGAACATGGTGAAATGATAGAAACGCGA
>LGAG01000393.1:352724-374532 GCA_001278395.1 Lerema accius
TTTGGCTTCGTTCCTAGAAGATAGGCAATTTGATAAGATATCTGGAGGCACGGCGGTGCCCCCGCTAAGTCGAGCAAAAAAAAAGTTGTTAGTAAAGATGAAAACGGTAAACGGTGGTGTTCGCCTACTGTTTGATACTTAAATCTGTTAATAGGATTTTAAAAAACATTTACGTGTAAAGTTTGGTTTAAAAATACCAAATTTACAATGTTCACAAGTATATAACCGCACCCAGAGCATAGTTAAAATTATTTAGTATTGAAATAGTATAGTCTTCTTTTAGTTTTCTTTATACGCCGCGCCTTTGTGAGGTGAAGGCGGCTTTGAAACTGTCGAGGAAATATGGTTAGTGTTTCTAGTCCTGTCTAGTTTACTATGATATACACCTTAAGTATTCGAGTACCGTACATTTTAAAATCTATATCTATATCTGTACATAAAGCTGAAGAGTTTGTTTCTCTGTGCGCGCTAATCTCAGCTGGACGGATTTGAAATATTCTTTGAGTGTAAGATAGTCCATTTATCGAGGAAGGTTATAGGCTATCGTCATGTTAAGATGAATATAGGAGAGGAGGAGCAAATAAAAATATTGCGAAAATGGCAACGGCAGGCGGAGCTGCGGGCGATAGCTAGTATTGTATATTTTAAGAATACCTTAAAATTGGAAATATTCCTCAACAAGACAAAGATATATTTCTAGTATTTTCAGGCGATATTATTGAGTAATAGTAGAAGTGTCAGTTTAGTAAAACTTTAACGTCACAAATATCAGACTTAAAAAAAATCTATTAAAAATAATGAACAAGCTGTATAACCATTTACCTCCATCCTATTTGATTGCCCGTCTATACAAAATCAGTCAAAATGTCACAGCAAAAATTCCTTTAGTTCCTGAAAACGAAGGTGTCACATGAACAAATCTTTCGTGTCCGATGCAAATGAGTCCATATAGCTCGTGACATTGTGCGACAATCGAAAATCAACTCTATTTCAATGTAACAAAGCTCATTTGTTTTTGAGACGAATAGCCAGAACATACTTATCTTATACGCTTCGAATGAATCTGCAATTTTAAAATTAAACCTTAGTACGTACGACTAGGGTATATTTTCGTATGCTGAAATATATTCTTAGCAACACACGGTCTCACGTGGGACTCCAAAAGTGATGACCCTAATGTGGTGGCGTGTGAGTTATAGGGCTGTCACTGTTGTACGGACAGTTTCTACTTATGTTTGGTGAATACTCTCAACTCTCACTGAAATTGGAAGAATATTTTTTTGCATAACTACAATATTATCGACACACAATTCGACGACTTTTTTATGTATTTAAATTTTCCTATCAAATAATCAGACAATAATATGACAATAATGACAATGGTCAAATTAGATTTATTTTAATATTTTTTCTACGTAAATTTTTTTATTGTCAATTAAATAAATGAGTGGTGGGATTTTTGATGCTTTCGCCAATATTAAGGACTACCTACTTATCAAATAGTTATTCTTTTTCGTTTCACGAGTATTCACATTTAAAAGGCTTAAAAGCGGCAAGATCTCTACATGAACATCGATGTCGATAAAAAAATATCGCCAACCCTATTTCAATAATTTAGTCAAAGGTCTTCGCCAAGCCATAAGTCTCAGGCGCGGGTCATTGTTGTACTAAGGGACACTCTACCTTATTTTTCCGTAAATCAGTCGAGGTTTCAACATTTTCAGTCTTTTATAAATCAGATGTCAACGTAAGCGCTGTCTCAGTACTGGATTTGCGTCTGGTCAACAAAGAATAGAAAAGAATTGAAAAAAGTACTGGCTAATAAACAGCTAGACGGTATACGGGAAATTGTAGAATGTAATTTATAACTTTTGTCATATTTTTGACGTTCGTTAGGAGAGGTGTTAGTTTTTAATACAAAATAATTTACTCTTACATTTTTTTGTTTTACAAACCCCGGGTTTTGCATTGACAAGCAATAACTGGTTATAACGGATAAACTATGTAGAATGACTAGAAAACCCTATAATAAGAGTGGCTACAACCAGAAGAACAAACTAGTAGATATAATTTGAGAAGCTCCTTACACATACACAGAGCCTATTTGTCTTTTGAAGGTCATAAAAGACAAACGACCACAAAACAAAATGTTTACGATCGCGTAACATTGATAGCAATATGAAATAATGCATTGTAAGGATTGTTTGTGTCCGTATCTTGTTCTCGTGGCCTTCGTAGCTATCGTGGATTATTTCCTGGCTTATACTACCTTCATTATCATATAATACGACGAAAGTTAAGGGTATCGTAAAATATAGGATACACTTTATTGTTTTCACTCATTGTCAAAGAGAAAGCTTTGGGTGGCCTAATTCTTCTTCTAAGTGGCCTGAGTAGATGTTGTGTTATTATTGTTTAAAATGAATGTATTAGTAGAGTTGGTACTTGGCTGTTACATTTGGTGTAAGCATTTGAGCTTTTTGAGAAAGCTTCACTTTGAAATACAACGATATGAGGCTGATGGCTTTTGAAGAGATTAAAGTGGATGAAATGTTAAATATCTTTACAATATATTTTTTTTTCGATCAAAGCTACTTCTGTCATAGAAGTATAAGTAAAATGTATCATCATCAGTGATCATTTTTTCCATCAAATAGCTCGCCTACTTAATCTTTAGTACGTATAAAAACTGACATTTCAAAAAAATCTCATCCCTTAAAACAGTGATATAATTTTAGAGAGTTCTGCGCACCTTAATCCAGTAAACTAGTTAACGTTGCTTGCAAACAATCCCAACTTACCTTCAATTTCCTTCAAGTGCTCCCCAGAGGGCGCTGCAAGGAGAGGTTGGTCAGATTGAGCGCGGTTTATCGCGGAGACTCGTTAACCTGCGGAATTAGCCGGCGGTTTATTAGCTCGCTTGTTTGTTTACTGTAATTGTTACAAGTAGTAACCTAGTAAGCCGTGGAGCCGAAAGTCAACTTTCAGAAAAGCATTTTGTCACATTTAGTAGGCACAGTCTTAAAGTTTTTGGGGACGATCAAAGATCGATGATAAGAATAGCCTTTTGTCTTCAAACACGTAAGACTTAACAACCGCTTGATTGCCTACATGAGAAGATTGCGAAATTTTAAAAAGCCTTCAATCGGTCTGAGTGGCGCAAATTAAAATACATATATCCAGCAGTGAGATTCTAAAGGCCCAATGATAAAAAGACAATTTGTTTTCAGCAATTACTGTGCTTCAGTTCTAGCATAACCATTTTAGTAATGTATTTTGTTAACTCAAACAGCAAAAGAAATGAACGCATTTCCAGTTACCAAAATGTATTTCAGTAGAAACTTCTCGAATGATATTTGCCATCGCCCGGACAGCTCCTGCATCGCAAACAGCGCTGAATGCGTTCAGTTAAGAGATCTTGTTACTTCAATCTTTATCGCGAAAAAGAATTCAATATTCCCTAAAAATTCTATTATAAAATCACGTTTACCCTGTTTGACATCAAATCAGTTAAGCATACCAACTTAAGTAACTTATTTATGTAAAATTTATTGTAACAACTAGACCCGACTGGCTAAAACTTTTTTGGAGGTTGTGGGCGCTGTATTAAAAAAAATATAGAGCCTATGTTTCTCTAATGGAGACGAATCCAAAGACACCTTATATGTTCAAATTCGTTAAGAAATTTGGGCTGCAGTGCCAAAGAAAAGAACATACTCGTACATACCTACATACAGTTATACAATTCCCAAAAATGGCTCAGCCGGATAAAAATGATTCCATTTTGAACCTTGATCATGTAGAAAGCATTCAGCATATGTGAGAGTGCTCGGTAAGCCAGTATGAAATATGATGTTTGCAAGCGGTCGGTACGACTAGGTAGCTCTCTACCAACCCTGCGGTCTAGACGCATTTTCATCTTGCGAGAGCTACGCTGTTATTCCGATGAAAGGTAGCCGACTGATGGCTAAGGTAACACATTTAAGAACGCGAATTATTTTAGACTTTACACTGATAGTCATAAGAATCTCTTTCCATCTGAAACATCGTCGGATAATGGGAAAGACATAGTACGTGTTATTTTGAATCTTCTAATTCACGTGATCAAATACGACACAACCTCAAACATAAAACTACGACGACTCCATTACACGATGAATGAAACCATGGGTAAAGTTGATTCATGAAATACACGACGAATTAATAAACTCCTCCATATTCAAGTGTGTTAAAAAAGGATAATTTTGGCTACTTAGATATGAAAAGTATAGTAAAAAACTGTCAACAAACTTTGAGAATATGGAACACTTTGACAATCCCATAAACTTTAAACAAAGACTTACTTTTAAAACTAATAACTGTATAATAATTGCTGATGATTGTACATCTTTAAAGTCACGTCAATTACTTATCAACTTATATTGCTAACAGTATGCTTTATGTATTCCATTTTCCATTACGTAGTTACATTATGCATCGTATTTGGGGCTGTAAAAGGTATCATTTTTCAGGGCAGAGGGTTGAAACGAGTGACGGTGGCGTGTAAACATGTCACCTGTTACGTGTGACGGAATAGAACAGGACGGAACGGGACACGGATGTAGGCCAATATGTTAAGGTTCTAATGTTTGATGCGGAAATATATTAGGTCTATTTGCGTTTTGGTTAGCGTTAATTAAGGCGCATGTCGTAAAAGATAACACTAATGTCAATGCCGATGTAGGAATACTTTTTCACAATAGTAACAACATCATCTTGTAAGTGCTGATGTGAATTGATATAGCATTTGACTGAATGAGAAAAATAATCGTAAAGACGATAAGGGCCCATTGAAAGTGGCGCGGAACACTATTTCGGTTGTTACTAGGGGCGTAACATAATATCTCTAGTATAAAATATCATTGGTTTGACTCCAAACCTTAATAATAATGTAATTTTCACCACACGTCACCTCTACAAGTGTCTTCGCAGCTTCCCCACAAGCTCGTGTATGAAAAATGACACGCCGTTCAAATACCGACACATCCGCGGTTTATTGAAGGGAATATTGATGGTGGTTGTTACACCATGTCAAATATGCCCCATAATCGTTGAGGACAATCATTTTTAAACGCTGCATACATTTTTCATTTTACACTGTATTTATGACCTTAAGCTCTTTAAAAGATCTCTTTGAAATTCTCGTGTTACAGGTGAAGGTATTATTTATTTTGCTGTTTTACTCGCTAGTGTTTTTAATTATTTCGGTTAGATTTTAACAGTAACAAATGAAAATCTATAATAGCCTTATTACATCTATTTTATTAACTGTTAATAACAGATTTAAACCTAGATATAAACTATTCCTTATTACTAAAACGATATTGACAGAAAACAAAAAAATTTAAAGTGTAACAAAACTAAGCTTTACCTATATATCTAAAACACCACAAGAAGTTGACATCTGACAATTATCGAACGCATATTCTATAGTATGACATAATGAGTTACAGTTAAAGAGAGCTAGTGTCTTGTAGTTAGGTAGTAGTTAAGGAAGTAGGAAGTCCAAAGTTAAATGACCTTTAAATAAAAGAAACGTATTGAAGTGGCGTGAAGAAAATGCCCTGAAATGGACCCGTGCGGTACGTGAGAACGGAGCCAAGTAATCGGTTTAGTGGCACCTCGCCGCCACTAAATCATTTCTGAGCTTTTATACCTGACGGCCGATTTATAACGATTGGCTCGAGGTACGCTGCGGACCCCTGATATACTTTTATTACACTAGTTTTGTTATAAGGTTAGTTTGATTATGTGATTTATTTATTTGTCGACCGTAAGTGATTGACTAAGTTAGTAGCTTGTAGAGGTTGGAGGTAATTGATCGCTTATGCTTTAACATTAAGACGTAGTAATACAAAGGTTAACTGGAATTCTTGCCAGTTAACGATACTATCGACGTTATTGTACAAGTTCGACTGATAATAAATTTAAATTGTTTTGTCTTAGGAACGAAAAGCTCATTAAATAAAAGTTACAAAATAAAATAAATCCCGTTTACATCATTACAATAAAATTAATATAAAAAATTCCAAGAATAGCTTTTTCTGCAACATAACATTTTTAAACACTAGAGTTAAAAACGTTATGTGAACCCGATTTTGTCAAAAGCAAATAAGTTAGCGATTTCGATTTAAAAGCGGCGTTAGCGTTCAAAACAGACAAATAAACGGTCGGAGCGCTGAAAAGCGCAGAGAGGTGAAAACGAGTGTGAAATGGGCTCAATGGTGAATTTATTGCAGCCTTTATGTGGAGTGATTGATCCCCGCTGACTGGCTGGGGAGTGCCACGGGCTACCGCTCGGCGCCGCTTCACCATTCATTACTATATTATACTAATGGTAATGAATACAGTTTGTTTTATCATTGTTTGGATTGTTGCAGACTTTCATAAGAGTTAAGCTTAGTTTAGAAAGGTGCTTTTTTATAGAGACATATTTGTTACTTTGTTAGTTACAAATGTTTTATATTTATGATATCGAAAATCGTCTTTACTGTGATACTCAACAATTTTTATGGGTAACTTGTATAATTTAAGGCCTCGGAGCTCTCTTATTTTCACGGATATAGTTTTAATAGTTCATTAACTTTGTGGACCAATATCAATAGTTCTTCAACTTATAATAGTGTGACCTTTTAGCTTACAGTTCAACCCTGTCCTCTCCCTCTATCTCCTGTCTCTTTCGTCGCGATGAGAGGCATCACTATCAGTGACAGCAGCAGGTCGTTTATCTCCGTGTTCAGCCTCCTTAATTGAATGCTCCTTTTCAAGCTGCATTATTGTGACCATCAATATTCGCTCAGCCGATTCGCACGTTTGTTTTCTTTTCACCGAGCGGCCCGTTTCATCAGCTTGCTCCAACCTCGATTTTTCACTGTCCTTTTTGTTAATTGTCTTGTCTTTGCTTAGTTTACGATCTGTTTCTATGTTTTTTGGAATTAAGTCGTGAATGTTTAAGTTTAATAGCATTTTTTATACGTTTTATTATTTCAATTTAGCTGTTGATAGCATCTTATTCAACTAGTATGTTAGAAACATGAACTTATTTATTACTAACTTAACGACTGCACAAAACTAGTGCTAAATTTGTTCATAGTTTGGTTCGCTAAAATACTTCAACGCAAGCTAACGTGGCAAAGTTGTCCAGACTTGTATCAAATGTTACAAAGGATGCATCTTTGCTTTTGAAATCATTGGTTTCAAGACGTTGCGACAAAGTCTACTAATATATATTATTACGACTACCCTAAAATATTCTTAATACCTGTAATTTTAAACAATGAGACAAAGTGTGTCATTATTTTAGAAATTAGTCCCCGTACAAATAGATATATTTAAATGCCAAAGCCATCAATTAAATGGATTGAAAGGCGCAAACTTCATCGGCATTCAACGCACGGGAATCAATCATCGCACGCATAACTGCAGCTTTTGACTGCCAATTTCGACGATTTGTCGTTTCACAAACTCGACAAATACGTTATTGCTTCCAATTTGAATGTACGTTCTAAACATGAAAGCCGAATACAGGCTTAGTTTACAATTGGGAGCATAGGAATCTGAATATAACTATATTTTTTTAAGTGCAATTTAGTTCGTATCCTACGTGATTTGAGAAAACTGTACCACTTAGCTTTAGGTAGTTTAGGATGCTAGAGACTTGAACATTATAGGTATCATTAATATTCAAATATTATTTTTTCTTCATTGTCACATGAGATGCATATGCGTACTCGCGTGACATCCATATTTTAAAGCAATATTTTTCGAGATTGATTCCAAACTTTTGAAATCCATGTTTCAATTCCATAGTTGACATGAAAATACGAGTAATTCAAATGATATCCTAAATCCCAATGTATTTTGCTGCGCTCAGTAGAACGATAGTTGAAAGCGATTACTGAGAAATGGCTTGGATATTCATTCACCTGTCCGACACTTTCTGCTACTCATCTATTCATATTTATACAGAGTTGTTACAGTACAGTATAATAATTTAAAATATATTTGATGATGTTATGATTACTGGCAATTCTTACATTTACTTTTTATACAAGTAACTGTCAAACGAATAGATGGGCAACAGTATGCTAAGTAATTATCTTCGCCCATGGAACTGGGTATGAAAGTACCTTTGCATTTTCGACCAAGAAATAAATAAAGGTATGATATTAAAATTTTTATTATGCATCAAAGACCAGTTACGTGAAAAAATATAAGCAGTATTAAGTATGGTCCGTTTATACTTAACGTCCTTTGGTATTATCATCTCTTAACAGATCCATAGTACAGGCGCAAACAAAAGCATCTATCCCGATAACTCCAGCGAGCGATTGAAAAACGAAAAGGAAGTGTCTAAAGGTTTTTAAAAAGAGAAATGGTTGCGAATAGCTTTTAAAGGTGGCCCGAGACAAATGGTAGTGTCGACGGGCCGCGATCTCCGGTGAGCGATCGTTCCTCTACCTACCGTCACTTCACTACGGCAAGTTCCGTAGCCATTATTTACAAGATCCTAAGGTTCAGCGTTGATTGCAGCCGGGGTCTTAGTGAGATTACACAGCTGGACGGGTAATTTTTACAGATCGACTCTGACAGGATATTTTCAGTAATGGAGAAACGAATCTGATGTTCAGTTGATATTTTAGTTTCAGTGGAAGCCACGTTTAATGTATGATACAGTTAAACTAAAGTCACAAAGGTGCAGTATTTTCAATATTTTATTTTAACATTTTGTAAATCTTTATATTTATACATGGTGTTTAACTTCATCGATAATAGTAAAAATAACCGATATATTTTATTTGAAGAAATTAGTTATGGACGAATTTCATCTACAGAGTGGGTTGGCTAGTAATAAAAAAAAAACAAAAATAAGTATATATGGACTGATATAGTACAGTGTGCAAAAAAAACATTGCCTATAGTTTAGTTTCACTCCCCTCACCTTACGACATAATTTATAGTATCAGTTATTGTGAACAGCACAGTACCAGTTAGTTAGTGAATTAGATAACGATCTCAAACTTGCCGTGAAGTTTGCCAGGCGTTTTAAGATTATCTCTAACGCTCCAACTATTCAAAACAGTTCAATATCCATTGTTGCTCTGTTTACATTAATTGCATACTGAATGTTTGATGCAGAATATCGTATTAAATACCAGCTGGTACATTAATTGGCTTGAGAGATCACATTATTATTAGTTGCAATTAGTCCCTTTTGGTTTAATTACAGATTGGGCAGAACTATGCGTAAAAAAGTTAAGAATCGTATTGAAATATTTTCTAGGATACACATCCTAGGATAGTTGTTTCTAGGATAATTTGTCATCTGTAATTGTGAGCAGGTTCTTTTATTTAAATGTGTTTACTGTACTTGTCTTGTATACTCTGAGTTGTGAACCTCATAAATAAAAATGTGATAAAAACTTAATTATAGTTGCCGTCTCTATTCGTAGACTAAGAAGTCTCCCCTCAGAGGTAAACACTAGTCCTGAAATATGGGAAGTCTAGAAGTCTAGGCACGCACCTGAGTTACTACTCCACTGCTAATGGCACCGGTCTAGGCACGAACGGAATTCAAATTCATTTGGATGCGACAATATTTAATTTTGTACTTTTTTATTTCGCGAACTACCGTTATTATCACGTTATTTTGAAATTACGTTTAGGTACACGTCACATTTTAGGTATCCCAGATTAAATAAGACTCTACACAGAGTATTAAAACTTATAAGATTCTACGTAAACGGATGATAAAGCTAAAGGATTGCTATATACTTCCAGGAGGAAAATGGTGCTGCCATCTTTAAAACGTCGTTAGCTACTATTAATTAAGCGGTGTGGTCAGCACACAGTGAGTCGTTAGCATATCTTGGCGACATCGTTATTCCGCCGGATATCGCTGTAAGTTCCATTAAAGGTTGCCATCGTAAATTAAGTATTAAAAAATTAAGTAAAGTTTGTTCACAATATCAACTCCAGTAAGGAGAACTATATTGCTGCCAGGGTCACTGCGGACTGGGTTACTGCGTCGTAAAGGCAACTTGGTTCTATTATCACGAGTTGTTTACAAAGTTTCATCCAAACTATCTCTCGCACACCACTTCGCTTTCACCTGCCCTTGCTAACTTCCCGTGATTTATAGTGCAGCTCCGACTTACGAGTACTTGAGTCGTTGCTCAACTTTAACTTTAGCAGTTCACTGGGGCGGCAGTATAGATAGTATTCCCTTATCGTGCATTATAATCTTTTACTATAGCTCGGAATATAGCTGGTGATAGTTTTTATAACATTTATGGGCATTAACAAGCCAGGCAAAGGTACGTGGTGAGGCCATCTATGTAAAAATTAAATACACTACTAAGCTTTAGTCTCTATACCTCATTTAAATTGTCCCAGCGGTTGGTATAATTTTGATAAAATATATCCTATAAATTACAACTACCCGTGCGCCAAATTTTCGTTAAATCACTCCTGTAGGCTAGGCGTAAGTAACAGACTATTGGTAGTCTAAATTAAGATTTGGGGATTACTTTAAAATAATATTAAGATTTGCCGCGTATCGCCGACAGTCATACAGGCGGGCAATCTGTACACGTTCTTTCGGTAAACTCGTTAAGGGTTCCCATTTTTTCCACTTTTTCACTCCATCTGAAAGTGTTTGGGTTTTGTTAATTAAAAACCTGTCCGTCGGCGCCGGCGTGACAGGAGCGCTCTGGTTTTCGTGTTAGCAAATGACTTTCGCTGAAGTAAATTAAGAAATGCTCTATTATATCAAACAAGGCCGTGATGTTTGCCGTAACGTGGAATTTTAAATGATGTCAATCGTATTTCTATTTAGCTTGAGTGGGTGAGATATATTTGAAAATGACTACAAAACGTGAAGGTAATAATTATGTCGTACAGATTTTACAGCAACTAGAGACTCCCATGAAGCTTATTTTTTTTCTAAAATAGTTCTATCATGGACTACAAGCAAGCAGCGAAAAACTTCATCACATTTAGTCGACAGCCATAATTTCCTCTCAACGCACCTTCCGCGAACTGCCGTGTGTCGGAAAACTAATCTAATTATGTCAATCGGACCATGAAATGATATCTGAAAAGTTCACGCCATCCAAAGGGTTGTCGTAAATTCGAGGCAGGTGCGCGATTCAACTCCTATCAGATGGAGTTATTGAATCCCTAATACCCTTTTATTACTTTCCCGCAATAAAAGCCCGGGATAGGTAATTGTTCTCAATCGGAAACTCGGGTAATGGGGTATTAATTCCTCTCTGGATTTTTATCTCACTTTTTATAAAATTATTTGTTATATAACCACTTATCTAATAGGAAATACAGTTAGTTCCGGGAATCACAATTGTTTACAAGATTCTTAAAATCTAGTACGATTACTTAACCGAATCTTAATTAGATTATTGATCGAATCTACTCGATTTTCTGACAATTTATCACGTTTATTCATATATTTTATTGATAAAAGATTTATGCTTTCAATATTTCTGTATCGTAAGTTACAAAACAGTAGAGCAGTAGACATACCCAGTTAGGCAGAATGAAAATATTACATGACATATTTATTCAATACGTGTAATTAAAAGTAAACACAGCTGGCTGTATAAATCAATTACAGAATGATAGAATTGGTCTATATTTAAATCGTTGGAACAAATCCCATATCTACCACGATATCCCCAATTACAGCGAAGTCCGATGTCTTTTTCTCTAAGATATTTTTATCTTCATTTAAAGATCAAAGTTCCAATCGTGGAAAGGTAATGGAAACTAAAAAGTTTGACAGTTGCAATTGACTTGGATTCAACTGACCGAAGGTTGCTCCGCTGCGCCGAGCAGTGACTAACTTTTTGGATTAAGATACTAATCTCGACCAGTATGTTAGTGCGTTGTTCTATTAGTACTCTCAACTTTATTTTTCTAACTTCTTGAATTCGTATTTATTCAGATAAATATTGGTGGTTTAATAGCGATTTTAAGGGCATCTGTGGGTTTGAGTGATTTGCTTTAAAACCAAGCTCTTATGCAATTACCCGTCACTGCCTTACCTATACTATTAAATCAATTAGTTTTAATTTTCATTGTGATAAAAAGTAAATAGAAAGTTGTATTTAGAAGTGACTACATTTCTAACATGCTGTCAATTACTAGGTACTTATTCAACATCCTTACTAACAAAATGGAAGGAAAATGGAAAGAAAATCGTAGCGATAAATTATTTTTTTAATCAAGATTTTCATTAAAGTCAAAACGCTCCTTTGCCCATAAATGACTTAAAACGATGCATGAAAGTGTCGAAGTAAACATCAGAATTGCAGTGACCGCAGACTGCTTCGAGGTAACTTTATAGAGTAGGGAAGGTAATGAAAACTAAAAACTTGGATTTATCTGCGAAACTTTGATCCACTCGGGTGCAACCGAAGGTGTCCCTGAACTATAGCAGTTGAGACAACTTCTGACTTTAGATGCCAATCTTGACAGCGGGTTACTTTACTCGTTTGGTTCAATGTATTTTCAACGTTATTGATCAGCTTTTCATTTTAAATTACGTTGTTTGAGTTAGTTAAGTAAATACTTTTTATCCTTTTTATAATAATAACAAAAATTATATGGGATACCTATATAATTGAAGGTTTTCCATCTTTTAGTGAAAGACAAAATTACGTGTTTACGTTACAGTGTCACTCAAAATAAGCCTAATTTCTGGACGTTATTAGTTTATGCTCGATTTAGATTATCGCTTAGTTTATAAGGAAATAACACCTACCTCCGTAACCTATAAAGCTTTTAAAAAATAAAGGTGTTACACTGATGTCCATCTAAACTGCGATAGCGACCAAAGCGTTAGTAAATAAGTTTCTATATCTATATTTCCAAACCGCTGAACAATGGCGAAAATCATAAAGAATCTAGCATATTTCTCAGTTCTGCAATCTTGCTTTTCTCGAGGTTATCTATACGTACAGAGCGATGCTCAAAGGAGAAATTTAATTAAAATCCAGTCCATTCAAGTTATTACACCCGTGGCTCGATTAAAACTTGCAGAATGCTCGCGGCGAAAACTTACCTCCACTTATTACTGATAACGAACTGCTCTTTAACTTAGAGATGTTAGTTTTATACCAGCGGATAGGTACTGACCCCAGATTTGCCTATACTTAATCAGCTGAATTATTTTTAAAGCATACAAGCCCAATCATCTTGGTAAATATCACAACACAATGACTAAAATGCCTGTCAAATAAAGCTTTCTTAGTCTTTCATAAGTTCATAATCTACCACAATTACATTCTACTGCAGCACTACGCCAATGGAATTTACTGCTGTCAACGTCACGTGATCAATCAAACCGTTTACAAGCGAGGCACTATTATTATGTTGTCGGAACAACAAAAACCACGGGTATGTAATAGTGCGTAACAGTGATTCCACCTGCAAGCGGCAGCGGGAGGACGCCAATCGAAAACAAATCGCTCTGCCCACACTGGTTAGGCTCTGATTGGACTGGGCGGGCAGCCGGCGGCTCGGGAGGCACGCTGTTTTTTACTTATCATCAGGTTATGCGCCTAAAACATATAAGTAAGTGACGCTGTCCTTAACGTTGACGTGATTAAAAACCTATCTACAACAATTCCTTGCTTTTGTTGTGACGGATCGATCGTATAAACGAATCGTACCGTATATGTGGCCTTAACCACTCTGAGTACATCGTGACTCGTATTAACTATACTTGATGTCTGCTTTTAAGTTCTTAGAATTAGAACAAATGATAGACTTCAAATAATAACAGTAACTGCTTTATGAAATCCATTGTTTTCATTCATTTGAAGACATATTGGTTTTATTGTAGTCGCTTTCCCAGTAGTTAGAGTGATCTAATTGAAACTTTTCTAAGTATGAATACGTTGAGATACGTAAATATTTATGTTAATTATACTGGGCGTTTCAACCGTTCCATGTGTAACGGATATTAGTCGTATTATAGAAAATCCCGTCACGTCGAAGCGGGCGGAAGGTAGAAGCGGCCAATAAAAATGTATAGGGGGATTTGTAGGAGATGTATACTCCATATTGTAGCCACCGGCAACGGCGCATCGACAATTAGTGAATTATTACGGGGAGAGAATTGCAATGAGGGCATCAAATATGGAATGTGTTCGTTAAGCGCTCCGATACGTATCTACAACAATTTTATACACTTTTAATTGTTTGGGAGGAATAACTCACTAGTTTTAGGATAAGGTATAATTTTTAAGGTATAAGTTAGTAAATTGGGATATCGATCCTTTAAATGACGATTTTAGTTTTGAGGATCATAGATATTTGATATAAGTAGATAATTTAAAATTTCGAACGCGTAGAATCACTTTGAAAAAAGTTTCTTGCTTATTCATCAGGCTTTCAAACGTATACCTACATTAAATGTCTTTTTTAATTTGTTCGTAAAATTGCAACAAAATTGGCACAGTAGTTATACATATTATAAATGGAGATAGGAATCACTTGACTGTTGGTAGGGACGTCAGATTAGTGTTTTTTGTTCATTACCGGGGATGAGCGCGTCCGCGCCAGGTGAAACCGTGTCCAATTTAAGGGATTGTGCAGTAAATCCCCGGATTACGGAAAACAAGTCGTATGAACTTGGCCGAGTGGAGTATTTAAGTAGGGCTGCTGAGAAATGAGGGTCCGATGTTGTAATTAATCTAGCGTTATAGGTGTTTTAGGATGGTCCTGTCTGTCCATTATTACCTGTTATATTCATTATTGAGTTTTGAAAAAGTTGTAAACAGAGGTTTTCTAAAAAAACCTTACAACATAAGAATCCCACATTTAAAATGACAGTGCCCACGTTTAAAATGTCATTTTTTATGTACATGTAGTGTTCTCTTCCAGAATGGTAAAACGAAAAAAAATATGTAAAACGGTTCTTAGAAGTTGTTGATCACTCACAGAAAATTATAATGAGAATAAAATTTAATGAGTTTTCTAAGTACCTACAAATTTTCTTTATAATTTTAAGTAGACAGATACCTAGAACATTGAGTGTTTTCCAACAAGTACATTTGAGACATGCGGAATTGTAAACTGCATTGTACCTCGGGAGCGGTTATCAAACTGTTTTGAATTATTCATACTGTCGCGACGGTTGTACCGGTAGCGCGGCCGCGACCGGTACCTGCCTAACAACTGAATATTCGAAACGATTCAAATGTTTCCAGAATCTTCTTAATGTTGTAAGTTTGTAAATCAATCGTGAATAATAAAAGATTTTATAGACCCTTCTAAATTAAAATTATTGTAAAATTTTATGTGTTAAACAAATCTCCAATTACATTATGAGTTGCTAATTAACACCCGGCTACTAATCGCTTCTTTTAATATTAACTAAAACGTATTCATTTTAGATCGCTAGTTGAAAATTTTGTTACTGACTTTTTAAATAATTGAGAACGCATTCATCCTTCGTTAGCAATATGAATCAAGAAAACTCCCGATCACCCGAAGTTTTTCAACTACGTGCAAAAGAAAACATATCTGTTTTCATTACCCTGATAATGGCAATATGAGTCTTAACTGTAGAACAAAATCCTTTTACAATATGGGTATTGGGAGCCCGAAAGGTGAGGGGATTAGGGGATCCATGAATGAGGGATCGGGGATTTGATACTGAGACATTGATTGATTCACCTTAGCGAATGGTTAGAGTGAGCCATTGCTATTTTATACATTCTGTTGATTGTGAATGAAGTGATTGTATCTTTCATAAATCTTAGGGCTTCGAGGTTCCAATGTAAGGATTTTGTATTGGTGTAAATAGGTTTGTAAGTTATCACTAACCTTTCATTGTTATTAAAATAGGTTCCTCTAATATGGTTTAACGGCTGTTGTCATAATAATTTTAACAACCTAACCTGATGGTATAACGAGTTTTCCGAACAATGTAACTGTCAAATCGTTATGCAACTGCGTCAGAAGCAAGACAATGTTTCTTGAGAGTATGTATGTATATTTTTTTGGATCGCTCTACAACCCAAACTGATTCGTATAAGGCATCAATGGATTTATCTCAATTGCAGAATTGACATAGGCTAGATCCCGCCTAATATTGCTAAACTTAGTATCTACCTATATTTATTACATTTTCGGTATAATAAACCTATCTCACCTTACCAGCGGCAGCGCTATCTTAGCCCCAGTTTAATATTCCATACGATAAATTACTTCGCAGACAAAATTAGGTATTAATTTATACATGATCAAGATCAAACAGCCGCAGAGGTGTATTCTAATTGAATTGATCCGCTCCTCGGAACTGAAGAGTTTGCTCCTTACAGCGAGTGGTGCTCTCCATCCAATATAAATGTAAATGTTCTGGAGGTACCTCGCTGCCCACCGCTAGCCACAGATTATCTAGGGACAGAGGTTATCCATTGACATTTACTGTTGGTCTTGGTCAGTTCTCTTGGGATCTTTCAGCGTAGAAGTGTCTTAGTTGAACTGCTATTAATTATTTACCAGTTTGCTATGTGAAAAGTATGACATTTAGTTTCTATTTGGATTTACAAGATTCGTTCGGGATACAACACAAAAATATGATGTTTTATGTTTTATTTGTTTTTAATATTTAAGCAGTGTTCTAAAGTGATGCAAAGAATCGTAAACTTTGTGAACAATCGTCAAAAACACCACGGACTCTTGCTATTTTGCGACCGACCAGTGCAATCTACATAACCAATTTTTATTAGTTACATGTCCGTGGCACAAGTTTCACTATAAATATTTTATAGCAACTATCATATTTTATGTTTCCGCGAGCACAGACCTACAATATGCTACTCTCATCCTCTCATGCATAAGGAAGCTGACCGCAGACGCGCCACCTGCCCAATATCAGACCAATAAATGTTTCATTGAGTTATGAAACGTTATAAGTAGGTACATAGAATAAATTTATTCATTTCAATGTTACATCTTATATTGGTACAAACAAAACGATAGAACTGGTATAGTATTCTTATGATTGTGGAGTAGGTATATACCTAGGTCACGTGGATCCATATATGTATGATATCAAATTAATAAAACCAAGTGAACAATGAGCTGATAAGCTACGATAATGGTAATAACAGTATCGTCTATACTTATAAAGATAATAGAAAGTAGAAACTGGCTCTCAAGCTACAAGCTAAAAATAATTTGGTTTCACCTCACACCCTCTACACATTTTTAATTCAAAGGCAAACAAGAGAAGCTTGCACCTCGAGTATCGCCACCTGACCCCGAACTTCTTTGTTTTAATGAATACTTTATTCTATAGCTGAACTTAGGGAGTTTCCATGATTTTTATATTGCAAAGTTCCCCGCATTACCTATGCATTGTCTCTTGCCAGTATCCGTATTTAATTTTACAAGGGCCGGAGTTCGCTTGAAATCTTTTAGATGTCCAATTTATTGAGTTCGCAAACTTGTTCGTCTGATGATACTGTGTAAAAAGAAAGTTCGGTCGCCGTAAGGTCTAATTGATTAAATTATTGTATCTGCTCTCTTTGCTATTTTGTGTATTACGTCTGTTCTCAGTTTGAATCATCCAGGAAATCATATATTATATATCTCATATAACGTGTACCTAACAATGTTTAGTACTCAGATTTACGAATTTCCTAAATGAATTTTCAAAACTTAATAGCAATAATCCTATCGCTTTCAGATATATGACAAAAAATCAACGCCTCGTATTGCTTGATATTATTTAATAGGCGCTTTTATACATGTCTTCATCCATCCAAGCCGGGATCTTGTAGGATCGGAACAAAATCCATTCTATGTCCTTACCTTAATACTTATCAATTTAATATTAGTCAGTGTCAGAAAATTATCAGTCATTTGGCGACGGACCCAAGCAGACTTCACGAAGGGGAAAGTGAAAAGGGTATTGATAACACTATATCTATTAATAACTTAATAATTTAGCGTCAAGTGAGTGTTCATCTTTAAGCAGTACCACGACCGCCTTTGGCCTACTTGCACTATTTTGCCTACAGTGACTCCGCTTTAGATGAACTGTGCTCATTTGAAATGAATCTTTTAATATCGGCCAAGCGCTCAAATATTGGCAGCACACGTAACAAAAGGTCGAACGCTTTATTGAAATCCAGAGTTCTACCATGGTTCTACCTAATAACGAAATGTATCGCATTGTGTGGAAGCTACTTTGTCGATTAAATCAACATTTATTAAATAAAATACATTTCGGTGAAACTAGTAAGTTATATCTTAAAATAGAATATTGCGCTTTGAATGAAATATTTGGTATTTATACGAAGTTAAGTTATTCTGTTATAGATATGATTTAGGGAGCCTACAACCGATATTGGATATGGATCTAGTCATATTTATGACTGACATTAGATATAACATTTAAATTTTATAAATAAAAATAGATACTATAAAAACAGTATGAATTGATACTTGTTGGCCAGTAATGTCTACAGCAATCTACACTTGGTGTATACTTTAGGTCTCCTCGGTGATATGGAGAGACCTGTGCTCTATTGTGGGCCAAGTCAAAGTTCTGTCCAATAATAAACGTAAAATGAGAAGGGGAATTATTAGCTTATTGCCAAAGTAAGTCTAGTAATGCTTGCTACAAAATCTAACAAGCCGTTGCCATATTTATCCAGCCATCGACTTGTTAGAAAAAAATATCAGGAGCGCCAGGAAATGAAACAAAGGTAGCTACAGACTCGTGTGACGTTAGCTACAGCAACTTTGATTGGAATACAAAACGACGAATAAGTAAATGTTCCTTTGTAACAACTACCTACAATATCAGGAGTCTCAGATGAGACAACATTCAATATTTAACAGGCAATATTAAAATCAGAAACATATAGAATTTGTATTACAATTAATTTCATTAACAAAATTGCACTGGTATCATTCCAACAAAATTAGATTGTAATTTATTCGTACTTGCCTGATTTTTAGTCTCATAGACATTACCCATTATAAATCATCAACGTTATAAAATATATAATTATTTTATATGCAGTGAATATCCCTATTTCAATGGTCTAATTGTTTCAGCCGCGTTTAGAAATAAAATAACATAATCATGTACCTACTATCCGCGTTCCACCTTCAATGCTTCAAAGAAACGTTTCTGTATTTCCATTACTAACTGATTCGAGAGCACTAATCCTTTCATCAAAATTAATTAAATGATAATAATTAATTTAGGTCTCGAAATAATTTTAAAGCTACGGATACACCCGGTTGTTACTAGTACGAAGGTATGTTATGCGCAATTGTTTTAGTAGCACGCTGCTGCTTAATAAGCATACTTATTTCGAGCATGCTTAAAATTCAACATCCATTTAATTTTGATTTTTGGGCATGTTATCTACGGAGCAAGGTTGAAAGCCTAGCCTAGTAGCCTAGTTAGTAGTGACCCTGCCTGTGAAGCGAGGGTTCCCGGGTTCGATTGCCGGCCAGAGCAGATATTTATGTGACGGATAAATGTTTGTTCTTAGGTCATGGTTGTTAATGATGTGTTAGTTGTGGTCCATGCCGCCCGCGACACAGGGAATCCTACTCCGGGGGTATAAGTATGTTAGCGTTTATTTATATAATATTTTTTTATTAGTATGCTTATTTTAATCAAGCTAATGAGCATATGTGTCAGTACCTTAAGACCAACAATAGGCGTGGCAGCTTGGCACTCGCGACGTCATTTGGCATCGAAGTAGCGCTCGATCAATCATTATAATTAATGATACGTGGGTGAAAATTATTTAAAATGACCAATTCGACATTTGTGACAAAATTTAAACAAAAGTGAAATCATAACAAAAATGAAACGCATAACAAAAAAGTAACAAAAATGAATCATTAGGGTCTTTTCACAATTGACAAAATAATGGGAACATTTTTTTAACTGACCAAATAAAAACACGATATTGATTTATTTTATGGTTTGCTTAACCAAAAAATTACAAAAACTCGAACAGAAATCAGTTTGATTAGATAGATACCTACAGTAACATAATCCTTGAGTTCTCAAATCTCAAAACTAAAAATATAACGAAAATAATGCTCAAAAATTTAACGATACAAAATTGGACATTTTACAACGGTAGCAACGTTAATTTACTAGCCATAATACAGACAAAAACATAATAATTCAACAACATTTTATTTTTTGAGTTCTCAAATTTTGAAGATTCTTACATTTTAAGTTTTTAAAATTCTTACATTTCGTATGAAGAAATCAGAAACGCCGTAAACATAAACTCCAACTTTTTTAAAGTCGGTTATAATTAGACTTGTGAACGAGGCTTTTGTTCATTTTTGTTATATCATTTTTGTGACGTCAGCAAAAAACGTAACAAATCATAACAAAAATGAACAACTCCCCAAGTTTGAATATAACTTAAAAATTTTATGCCTAGTAAGAATTTCAATGAGCTAAAGCACCTTACATATCAATAATTATCATAAATGAATCTTTTAAATAAATCAATAAAACATTTAAACTTTCACTTATCTTTGTACTTATTTGAACAACAAAAATGATGTTGAGAAATTGTAAAATTAAGATCACGACACAAACACACACGTTCTCTCGTTTTCCAAACCTTGACAAAATGGCCAGCACGTACTGGCTTCTGGCATCTGATTGCCTCTTTTAAAGAATGAGTGTTGCATTTGATATTTAAAAAAAACTACTAAATTGGGTCGTGAGAAAAAGGAATAACAAAAATGAAGAAATTTCTGGACATATATTTCGACTCAAATATTGTATTTTAAAATTAAGAAACAAAAAGTATTTTTTCTCGATTTAGATGACAATTCATATTATATTTACTGGAGAGTTATTAAATTTATAGTAACTGTTTGTACTATTTTTATTCAGACATTTTTGTAACGCTAGTCGCAAAGAGGACAAAATATTTTGTATGGAGAAAATTCGGGTTAGGTGTGAAAATAGAGCTATAATTTACGAAATCCTGGTAATAAGGTACATAAAGTATATATATTTAGTTAGATGATATATCAATATAATATAATAATGATTTATTGCTTTAGTTCAATGAATAGTTAATTAAATATAGCGCTTGGACAAATTTAAATGTCGAATTGGTCATTTTAAATAATTTTTACCCACGTGCAACTGTCATTATAATGTGTCGGCCGAGTGTTTCTTTGCATGTTTCTGTAAGGTGTGCTGAGAGGAGAAATATAATGATATTTTTATCTCACCTTTTCTTCGTTATTTAGGAAACTTCGGTAGATTTACAACCAAGAGTAAGGGACAGAATTCACTTCTGTTGAAGCTTAGATATAGCTGCATGTACCTATATACTTACTTCTTGTTATTTCTAAATGTTATACCTTTTATTTAATATATTTGCAAACGAGCTTAGCAGCAGCAACTGTGGAAGAATAGATTATGTATAATTGAAAACTAATTTAATACCTAGTTATTCCGCCAGCGAGAAGTTAGGTAATGCTTAGCACAACCGCCTCCAGACTTAAATATTTTAAAAGACCATGAAACATATAACTGGGAATGCATTTAACGATTTATTGCACCAACTTCAATGAATTATTGTCAAACTTCCGAGGACTAGGATTAGAACAAATCAAATGCACCACACACTCCCCTTAACGCATTATTTTGATTTAAACAGTTTAGTGTTAGAGCGTACTATGTAGTCTATAAAGTCGGCAGTAATAAACCACAGAGCGAGCT
>LGAG01000393.1:392124-421756 GCA_001278395.1 Lerema accius
GCATGTGATATTTTTTACATGAAATTGTTGTTTTATGATAAGTTTATGAAACTACTGATTGAAAGCTTTTCTTTATGGTAATAGTTCATATAGGAGAATGAATTTTTATTATGTTCTACAGTTGACTTCTTCCGTTAGTTAAACTAAACATAATATCACAACAAGATTATTGCGGAAGTGCGGATATGGTAAAATAACCTGTATAGATAGTTAATTTTCATGTAAGTAAATTATAGCACACAAAGTTAGTCTCCACTTTGAAGTTAATTTAACCTGTCATGTTTTCTTCATTGATTTATAAAAGAGACTATTATTTTTATTAAAAAAAATCGGCAAGAAAATAATCATCAAAATTCGATCGCAAGCTCTCAGAGTACGAATGCGGATCGTGTCAGTCTCCCGAGACGAATCTAATTGCATTTCGCTGAGGTGAGCGCAGTTCACTTACTTTTTACTGGCATCTGCACGACGATCAGATAATTCCCCTTGTCGACTGTCTACCCACAAACCACCTGATTTTCTATTGAAAATGCAATATTTTTTTAAAGGTTACCTACTTGAGTATTGGGTAACGTAAAGGCTTCCTTATAAATCCTAATGAAGTAATACATAGTAACAGCTTGAGGACAATATAAAACTATTTCGTGATATGTATACAAAGATCCCATGCTCATTCTATAGGTGTAAGTATTTTGTCGAGGCAAGTGTACTCCATGTCATGCCAGCAGACGACACCGCACTAATACCAGGTGGCATGTGTCACTCCAAACTATCCGTCGCCATGTAATCCGGATCTCTATAATCCGCGAAATCCGCTCCAGTGTTGCACTTTTTGTGTACACTAGTGATGTAGTTTTTTGTACACAACTGGTGATTAAAACGTTGGTTGTTTTGTTGATGCTCAAACTTTATAGCCGGGTTGTTTTTGTTTGAATTCGCTTTCTATACGTTTAAACTGACACGCAAGGTTTGGGATGATTTGTATACTTATCAACTGCCATAATTACTAAATTGAAGTCGGATTACGCTAATATTTTAGAGTAATTTAGTTACTAAGAACTTGTAATTCGCCAAAAATCATTCGCACTTTCCCGCGTACATTTACAATGACGGCGATATTTTGTTTTTCTGTTAATAACTAAATTTTATTTATGTTTTTTATCAATATTTATACATATTGCTTTATGGTCATATAGCTTAAGTTCTTGTGAAACCCTAGACCTAGAAACCAATAAATAATGATTTCAAATAATTAATTAATTTAGAATGTTATTTATTCTTCGTTCAATCAGAATATTGCCCAAACCTTTTAAGGGGCCGTTTAGACAGACTGGCTCGGAGAGGAGAGCAGATTATTAGTAAATTACTAAATTAATGTTATAGAGGCATACAAAACCAGGTTAAAATGTAGAAATGGGAGATAGGATTTAAAAAATAGGACCCAACGTTGACCATATTGTATACTTCCTGATATAAGATATATTATTATTATTATTATCTAGGATATTAAACAAAGAGCAAACAAAGTTTTTAAATCTTTTATTTCATATTTTTACATTTCACATACGTAAGTATGCTTTTACATAAGCAATACTTTATAGTTAAATATTTTGACCACAGGACGCAGCCTATTTATTCATAAATAAACAAAATCAGAGTTCGAAAAAGTCGTATACATATAGTAAAAAACAGTCATTTCAGTAACAATTTATACTCCCGATCACCATAATCGACCCACCTTATGTTTTTCCTGACCTTAATTTGTGCCCTTTATGCTAACATTATTTTAATTATATTTTTATTTTAGACATTTACAGATAAAAGAGCAAGATAGACTTCATTCAGATGTTCTTCAGTGCTCCCGTATACTTATATGTTACGGTATAAAAAAATGTTAGGTAGCTCAAATGTCCTAAGAAATGTAAGGTAATTCTAACGTCCGGAAGTATACTTATAGTATGTGATGGTGTAATAATAGTTCACAGTGCAGCGCAGGGTCTTCGATTACGTAGCTACCACAGACCAAAAAGTAAATAGACTCCGCCTTAGGCACAAAAAAGCGTAGTGGAAAAAAACAGCGTAAATGACAAATGACTACGTTTCCCGGTACATTGCTAGGCAGGTCGTGCTCTGTGACGTATGTCAAATCAAAAAAAAAAATTTACCTCACTTTTTTGTACTGAAAACCGAGTCTATAGATATATAATTACTTTTTGGTATCTACTTATCATCAGGGCTATTTAACTCAAAGCCAAAGGTTGCTGTGGTTTCTCCATCTCCACGGGCACCGAATGCCAGGACTTGGTAGAGGTAGGGAGTGGCCACCTTGATGTCGTGGATGACGATTTGTGTATGATTAGCGCCGGTCAGCAAGTACTCGTAGAGCTTACCGTCGCGAGTTGTGAAGTCTATCAGCTAAAATAAGAGAACGTCTGTTATAACCACAAACAAGTGTATGCACACACTTATAGTTTTACAGTATAATTTTCTGTCTTGGGTCCTACTGACAACATGTAGAGGAAGTACAATCAAACCGAGAGCAAAAATAAGTGACCGAATCCAGGACCCATTGCAAGGCAAACTGACAGAAATTTAATTAGACAGAAATCGTCGATTTTTCTTTTAACTTAAAGTGAAATTTTTCAAAACATGTTCTCTAGTGTAGGCATAGGTTTTATAAAAAAAATGCTTAATGTTTGTTTGTTGTACTGAATCAATCTATATTACTCACTTAACTTCACCGGAATTTCTCGCAAGTTTATTCTTCTCTAGTAAGATTAGTTGACATTAGACTAGATTAGACTAGCGTCACGGAATTAGTTCACACAACAGTAAACTAAGGTAAATAAAAGTAGACTTTTTTATTTAGCTAAATCTATTCATGTTAACTTGCCTTAGGCATTTTCAATTCTTCAACAAGTTCGCTTGTTCCATTCACAATTTTCTCGCTAAATGTTTGAATTCCCTTTGCCGCCCATAATCTGACCTACAAAAAAAATCAGGCGCGTGTTGTATAGGAGAAGCTTGTTATAAGTATGTAACTTCCTACTGCATACAGTCAATTTTTACATCAAACAAATTGAATCAAATCTTGGCGTAACCACCTATGAAATTAAGGTGCGCTGCACTCATGGTTATGGTTAATTTCACGGTTGATAAGACAACGTAGCCCGGAGCGGACATCGGAACGATGCTTTTTTAGTTTCGCGACGGGCATTATAATTCAATAGCTGCGTTAATGCACCGTGCGGTGTTATCGAAGCCCATGTTAATGTAATAAAAGCGACTCCCGACTCCAATTTAGCACCAATTTAACGCAACATCACTAGCACTTTTTTACTTTGTTGTTGACAGAGTGTCGATTACTTTTACGTGCCTTGCCTTCATGGCAAACACATACTTTTACGATAATTATATGTATTTCAATTTGTTCTTACTTAAAAACTGATCAGCTTTATCCGCAACTTCGCTGGACAGGTGAAGTTTCGAACAAACTTCACTTTCACTTTAACCTCTTTTTAAATCCCAGCATATTTCAATTTACCAAAAATCACATCGATTAGTTGCTTCGTTTTTACGTGAAAAAAGGATAAACAAACAAATAATAATAGGCACTACTTCCGCATATAGAAATGTAGCCGTGTAAAATGTCACTCTTTCAAAGACATGTTACATAAAAGCCGTCATGCGACTGGGCTGTAGAGCGTAACAACGAAATGGACGTACATACATACGCTCGAAACACATTACTGTTGTGTAAAACATACTTTGTACCCCAACACTGGTTCTAGGTCACTGCTGACCGGCTGCCAGTTAATAATGATCTTGGGCGGGATGAAAGTGTGTAGTTCTGTAGAAATCGGTGCTGGTAACCGATCCCTGGCTGCAGTGACCGTAGCTAGAACACCCAGGAGTGGTACCACTGCCAGAAGACCACTCAACATGAAAATCCCCATACTGCAACGATGTTAATAGATTCTATTATTAGTATTCTGCCTACTGTTGTGAGTTTTGAATCGGAAAGCAAGATGATGGCCATATTTAATTTGTCTTTTAGTTTTGGTTCGTTTGGTTACTACGCTTGAATTTCTATACTTTCAGTAAAGAAATTGTTACTACTTAGATACTATTAAGTACCTACCTACACCTAATTATCCATTAAAATATTAAGAGTTAAACTTGACACTTGAGTTGAATGTTGGTAATAAATAAAATAGCTAGATGGTGCCTTCAATGATCTGTAGAACCACGTTGAACAACGGGCTTTTATAGTCTCAAAATACAGGTTCTGAATTTAAATAAAAAACAGTTCCTCACCCTATATTGCCTTAAAGTTAACACAAACAGCGACATCTATCTATAAAATACATAATAAAATAAATCACGACGCCGGTCCTCATTGGACAAATTAAACATTATTCTTTTCAATTGGAATTCCTTCCCGGGGCTCTTATTGGAATTTTTGCGTATCCCGGTACGTGCCAATAAATACTGCTAAACGCTCAAACGAGACCTCGCCATTTAACTGTGTATGTCAATCGGCACACACACACACACCGCGTACCCACACGCGATCACATGCAAATCAGACGGAACACGGAATCCAACGTGTATTCTATTCACTGTTGCTTTTGTACATCGATTTAGCAGTTTTGGTCGTTTAAGAATTCTTTTGATTATTTTCAGTAATAGGCAAGTAGTTGCTATTTAATTTAAAGTAAAGGACTCCCTTTGTCCCAAGACTCAGTTATACTAACCCCGTAGCCTAGTTGGTGCTGCCTGACTGTAGACCCTGCCTGCAAAGCGAGGGGTCCCGGGTTCGATCCCGGCCGGGGCAGATATTTATGTGATAGATAAATTTTTCTTCTCGGGTCATGGGTGTTAGTGATGTGTTATTTGTATTGTCCATGCCACCCGCGACACAGGGAGTCCTACTGCGGCCCAGAAATCGAACCCGGGATCTCACTTTGCACCAGCATGTTTACTAAGTTGCTACAATCCAACAACCTACGTTAAGGTCGCAAATAAAACTTAATTTCTCACCTATTAACCTAAAACGATCAAGACTCCTAGTCCGCAACGATAGCTAGATCCCAGAATTGTCCCTTTAACACGATCGGAGGCGAATAACAAAATAAAATACAATACAAAAAGCGTAAAAAGGCGTATTGATTTGAAGGCATTTTTATTAGGAGGTGTTACCTCACGGCGCGAGGCGCTTGCATTTATTGGTTTTTCCTCGCGATACGCTCCTGGGGACTGTGTACACGCTACACGGATTTAAAATGCTGTCCCACTAGTATTAGGAGTTAAGAGTTAGAGGTTCATACTGTCCCGGTGTTTCGTTTTATAGATCAATTTGTTTTATTGCTAGAGAAATGTTTAGTGTTGCGGATAACGGAGGTGATATACATTTTATTTATTTATTTAATGCTAGCATTGGTTCTAGTCGAGTTTTGGTTTAAGTACAAAACAGGGACGCTAGTGAGACTGTGCAACAGTAGAATAGGAAGAAAAGGGAAGAGATCCAGGTATAAATACTACATGAATGGCATGGTATAACAAAATAAAATTAATATATGAGTGTTTACGAAATGAGGAAAGAAAAAATAAATACATACAAAATCTGGAAGGAACGAAGAATCCAGATTATGTATGTAAGTATTGTCTAGTGAAGTCATGTTTTATGTCAACAATTTTAAAATATAGTGCTTAAAAGTCGATTGAGAAGAAACTCTTATGTGACAATAGTTAACATAACAGATTTTAATTAATACAGTACTTCCGAAACAAGCTTGCATGAAGCTTAATATACCTACCTAAGGTAGATTTTTGTATGGTTTTAGTGGAAACGTCTTTCGGCCTAGAACAAATAGAGATGTTGTTGTATCATACATGTGCTCTAAGTGCCATTATTATGTAACTATGTACGTTGAGTAAACGACCAAAAATGTAAAAAAAACATCTGTAGCAAGCTTATACCTAGTACATTTTATGTAGCCTATAGATGGACAAATGAATTATTGTGATGATAAGACGTTATTTGATTAAATTCTTGAGTTCAACTCAATTTCCTTGTTTGTAAATAAATGAATTGTACCCTTATTGTACCTTAAACTGCTAACTCATAGACAATCATCCATTGATGATACAAGGATAATAGGTACTTGACCTTAAAATTAAAATGATTCATGTGTTAAGTATATACAATTCAGTACTTTATGTCTATCGTTTAGTACGCTACCTTAATAAAAATTTTTTTTAAAAACAAACCTAAATAACTTAAGAAAACCAGTTTTCAAAACTAGGTAACGTAATGGAACCAACAAATTTAACACTTGTTCCTTAAACTAAGGCTCATGTTAGAAATGTAAATTGTATCTTCACGTCTCACAACATACGATCTATCCTTAATAAAATATATGGTTACTTACATGAAACACTTCAGAATTTACTCGTAAAGTGGAACTAAAACAGATTTTTAATAAATATCTAACTTTAAAACGGAATAGTAATAAAACTATAAGGATATTAAAATCTTGCTCACGACTAAGTTAGAATAAGGAAAAATGTAACTATTTATATCGGCTCACATCTAAACGTGTACTACTTAGGTACTTACTAAGGCGGTTGGAACCACGGTTTTTTTGTGTAAATATAGTGTTTGCATCTTCGAACGCGAAGTTTTTTTATGTCAATAGCCGGCGAATGAACCGGTTTATAATTCTGTTAACTAGAGAACCATCTGTGGTCAAAATTTGACTATATCTCATTATGTCTATATTACGGTCGATATATCGATAGGATTAGTATAGTACATTACAGCGCCATCTTTCTATTTAGAAAAAAACCTATACTTAAGTTTCTAATGTACCAACATAATAATTGTTTTGCGAAGTTCGTCTACAGTTAAGTAATTAACTATTATTATATATACCTATTTTTTTATTTATTGTAGGACTTTGTCATCGAGCGACCACATATCATCCTGTAAAGAAAACGCGCAAATATATAATCACATACAATGAAATAATAAAAAAAACAGTACCTAATCAATATTTTGCAAGACCTAATACAGCTATTTATTATTAATTTATCTAACCGCTTCTATGTTCAACGTATGTAAATAATGAAATCAAGTCAAACCTCGAATTCAAATAGTAGAGTTGGCAGAAACGGGCGCTACCGAAAGAACTGGCAACATTGTAAGGGCGTGTTTACACTAAACAAGCGCAAAAGGTACGGATTTGAAGATGTAAATCAAACTGGATGTTTTATTAAACACTCCGGTTGTGCTGGATATTCAAATTAAGTGGCGGTGTCGATGATGCGCTGCTGTGGAATGAAACTTTTGATTTAATGTTCATACTCTTTTTGCTTTTTCATCCGTATAAACTATAGCAGTTTAATTTTTTATTTTCCTTTATAATTTCATAAGTTTTAGTTTTTTTGCATCATTTTTAGTTTTCTTGCATCATTTTTAGTTTTACTTTTTTCAAATGTTTTTAGTATTTTTGTAACTAAATGGAAAGTTGTTCACTTTTTAGTCAGTGCTGGTCATTCGGTCTTTAACTAATTATTAATTTTTACTGTTTCAGTAATAATATCTAATTATATTCGTCAGATTGTTCTGATCGGGTAATTAAACAAGTTAAGGATAAATTCTATCGACAGCTAAAAAAACAAATGAAACTAAGAAATTTAAATAAATACGATAGAAAGCAATCTCCATACTTAGTAAACTTTAAAGATTCCCAACTCGGCGTTCCCGCTCGTAATATTTACCCGTTACTTTCTGTAAATATTCTCGGAACATTGCGAATATAAGTCGTACAAGAAAATTAAGCTTGTTTAATGATGTACCTTTGGTACCGGCGCCCCGCACCTCACACCCCCAACACACCCGCTCCATACGAAACTCTCGATTCACTTATGGCATTTCAGAACGTACGATATAAATGTAATTTGAATAATTGATATTGCAGTTAAATGTGGGTGTTTTCTTGCTATGCCCGTATCATGTAATTTCCGTAACTTTTTGATTTAATGATTAAATGTTATTATTTATCAAATAACGACCGTAAATTATACTCTTTCCCCGAATGGTAATAACACACGCTTAGCTTAATTTACTAGAATTGAATGTTGAAAACATTTAGTTAACATTCATCTATTTACTTATCTATTAGTAATTAATTGTTATTGATGCAATTGGAAATACACATAATTGTCTAAATAATAGTGTTATTACATATTTAAGAAAAATAAATTACCGACTATGTTAAATGTAACATATACAATGTAAACATATAATTAACATTATTTATTACCCACAGTCATTAATAATGAAGTACCAGGCGAGCAGAACTCAACTGGAGTAAACTTGGTATCTTACTTCCGAACTACGTACCTACTAAGATGGTAATGAAGCGCACCTTTGTATATCTTTCCTTGTCGCACGTGAACGATCCGTGTGCGGTCGTCCTTGTCTGCATCGCTGTCACGGGCACAACGCCGATCCAGACGGTGACAAGAAATTAATTAGGGGAAGCTGAGGAAAATAATGGTCCGCCGTGATTTTTAAATGAAATTTATTTTCTACACTTCATTTATTTCTCGGCGACATGACACTTGGGAAATTATTAGACTCTCGAGCAGCTTCTGTTTCGTAGGTAAGGTTGCAACTTGTTTACCTCTTGTGTCGTGTAATTTTTATATTCGGAATTTATTGTGATGTGTTGTTTATGATTGTTCCTTCGTTTGTTTATTTAATTTCATTTCAGAATTGTGTTTAACTTACGCTTAAGGTTAAGGTATATGGCTAGTAGCTTGTAGGTAACAAGGAAAATAAGATGATAATCTCAGACATAGATATATCATTAATAGTCCATCAACCATCTCATTATTAATAGTTCCGGACGACAGCGTAAACCATACCATAAAAAAACACCTGTTAATCATTACGGTCATCAGCCCATGTTACATATCCCATTTCTCTATACACGCTCAACGAACGTGTTACTCCGAGACATATCCACTCACATACTAAAACAGCACCAAAATCGATTTACAATCTATCATTCATCTTCTAGTCAGGAGACGTTAACCATGTTTAAAGGACTATGAAATGGCCCGAAAATTTCGTGCGCTGAGCGTCAAACTGTTGACAAGCCCCCATTTTTCCACAACAGATTACAAATTTAACCTACCATCACACAACTCTTATTACAGAGCTGTAGGGTTTAATTTTGTTTGATTCGATGATGTATTCATTGTTGTGTTTTTAAATAATAGTATGTTGATGTAAAACCAAAAGAGTTTGATGTTTGTTGTCATGAGAGTAATTAATTTTGTTCTAATATTGATTGTTTCTTGCCTGCTTGATGATTTAGACATGCTTTTAACATTCTAAAGTGCCTTTCATCTGTGCAAGTGGTGAGAAAATAAAGAAGGAGAAACTCTTTATAACTGTAACAGGTGACTGTTGTTCATGACGTTATGGATTATTCTCTTAACTAAAGAAAGTGCATTGTGAAGTGATAAGGATAATGTAACATTTTCTTTTTTAAACGAGCTGTTGCCCGCAGCTTTGCTTGCGGAAATTATAATTATGCGGTGATATTTTCCCCCTTAAGGGTTGAATTTAAAAAAATCGTTGAATTAGGTTTTTTATCCCTGTCAACCATAAACCCAAATACGAATGTGCAAACTACAAGCTTTAATTTTTTTTTAATTTTCATACAATCTTTCATTCTCTATTTCCCCCCCCCCCCTTAAAGTGTGAATTTCCAAAAATCCGTTCTTAGTGCTCCCCTACACTTTAAAAGGAACCTCTGTGCCAAGTTTCATGCTTCTAGGTCTATCCGTTTAGGCTGTAGCGTGTCTGTCAGTCAATCAACATTTTTATTAAGTAAGATGATGATGATGATGATGATTACTTTAAAACAATTGCTGTCCAAATGCATCATGAAATGCAAAACTGATTTAAACCAAAAATTTGAATTAAGAATATTATAATAGTAATATAGGAAATTTAAAATCCAGTTAACACGACACGTTTAATTGGCAGAAAATAGTTACTAAATAATGTATTTCCGTCACTAATAGATTCAAACGTAACAGCCTGTATTCACGCAATAGTTACACAAAATCAGTATTAATGCCCACATGGTAATAAAATGTCCATGAGCGATGTATATCAGTTGCTGAAGTGGCTCATTAATATTGATATGATAGTAATTGTCAAGACCCACAAAATGTGTATTAGTTTTCAGTAGTTAGATACGTTGCAAAATAGACCTTATTGTTTTAAAAATAAGGGTTAATAATTTGATATTAATATTAAAATTTGTTATAATATTTGTAACGGAAACGGATGGGCTCCGTACAGGGCCTATTCATGATATTGATTTTTTATTTATGTTTTTTAATTAAACGAAATAAACAGGCATTTTAGTATTAATTAGAATACTATAAACAAAAGTAAATCGATTATAAAAGCACGTATTATAAGAAAAAATAACTGAAATTTAGAGTTTAGAGATTTTTAGTTTGTTTTGAATTTTTTAGCATATTGCATACTGGAAAATAAATTATAATTAATACAGTAGGTACCTAAATTTTGCTATTAATGAGAAAGAATGTAATTAGTTCTAGGGTTTATTAAAGATTCAGAGAAAAAAAGACAATAATGAAAAATTGACTGGACTATACATATATTACATTAGAGCCAATAATATTTTGGACTTTTTACAAAGGACTTTCAGTGTCATAATCTGATGATAATATCGTTTTGATAACAAACTAAAACCAATTAGTATGCTGATAACATTACTATGACAAAGCATAATAACTTTGTAACACGAACACGGTTAAATTTTTGTTGAAAATAATATGAGTATATCGTACTTCGTCCAGTGTCGGTATCCAAAGAACGGAATAACACATATCCGTAAATTTATTAGACCACAAATAAATCGGAGTTCTTTTCAAGCAAGTGAGTTCTATAGTTCTAAAAAATTAGAAATAGTTCTGGCATTAACCTTAAATATGTACCTACTCGTAATTGGTTATGTTCTGTTCACATAATTATTTCTGTGCACATCATTTATTTCGCAACGAATCAAAAATAAATGTGAGTTCTTACGTACAGCATAGTTCTACAGTTAATTACATTTCAGGAATATTCCCGGCGAATTTAACCCTAGAATGTCAATTTTAGGTAATATGATCTTCTAACTTCCGTAGCAGAAAATATTATGCAACAAATACGTTAATAAATGTAATTATTGGCGACCTTTCCATTCGTTTATAATTTCAGCGTCGAATATTTACTGCAGCATGAATTTATTTTATAGATAAAAAAGGAACGCGAGCTATAATTTTCTTTTCCCGTGCCTCAACTGCGGCATCGAAATTTTATTAGTGCACCGGTGATGTCACTTAACCTGTGAGCGCAACAACCTGGAAATGAAAATAACCTGGTTATTTAACGGATGTTATGACGGTGCATTGAACTGAAAGATATTTCCAATTAACTCCTAATAGAGTTTTCTCTCTCAACTCCCTGCTTTGACGTACATTGACTATTCAATCCAAATATTATAGTGTTTTAAATTGAAAATAATTTAATCATGAAGGTTAGGCAGGTAATTTTTTTGAATCTACCCCCGTTTCCTAAAGGTGTTTTTATAAGGGGAAGAAAGGGGAAACAAACTCCTGTAATATAATGTGTAATAAGTATAGAGACATCCGCGCCGCTTTTTAAAACAAGGATGAATGGGATGTTTTCTTACTAGGAGTCATTGTTTGAAATTAAAATTAATTTTACGAGAATAAAAACTAACTTTTTTATAATCGCAGAAATTTTTATAGGTTTCAGAATGTTTTCCGATCGTACCTATCAAATCCAAATTATCAAGGATGAACTTACTAAAAAACGGAATTTTTCTCGATTTGCAAAATCTACTAAAAGTACTCTTTTAAGCGTAGTGAAACAAAAGGCAAAGGGTTATATAATATTATTTTTGGAAACTTCGTCGATACATGGCTTGAACCATTTCGTTGCAGCTCGGAGACATCTTTGTGAAGTGTATGTATTCTTTTTGTCCTTAAAATATACTCTCTCTTTGTGTGTTTATTTGTTTGTTTGATCGCGCTAATCTCATTAACTACTGGACCGATTTGAAAAAATCTTTTAGTGTAAGATAGTTCATTTTTTGAGGAAGGCTAAGGTATCGCCACGCTAAAATAATTAGAAGAGGAGCAGCAATAAAAAATATTGCGAAAGCTGCAAAATTACGCAGGCGATTGCTAGTCTGTTATATATATAATATATATATTTTACAAGCTTTTATTTAGTTTCACCTGTCCGGTGTTTGTATTGAAATCTTGCAAGCTAAATTTCACCCACTTTCCGGTGTCCGATTGAGCTAAAATTTTACACACTAGTCCAGTTCTGATGACAATGCATGTTTATAATAAGCATGATGTGATACTGCTACCAGGATTGGCTCCAGACGATTGAACTCCTCGACGGTTAACAGTAGGGACTTCAAATTTTGCATTTTAACTTTTTAGTTCTTTTTCTTATTAACAAGTAATAAAAGCTTGTTTAAAAAAATATTTTTTAATTTTATTTTAAAGTGTGCTCTGGCTGGCAATAGTGGCATTGTCAGTGTTTGGCGCGGTGTCCCTGTCGTGGACCACCTGGGTGCGGTACCAGTCCTCCCCCACCGTGGTTTCCATGGACCGGGACATGTTCGCCTGGAACACCTCCTTCCCCAGCGTCACCATCTGTTCTGAAGACAAGATCGATCAAGCCAAGCTGGATTTGTATGTTCAGTAAGTGTACATTACCTTTTAATCCGACTTCGTCAGTGTTATATTTTGCGAGCGTATTGTATGTATGTCTGTTTTATTTCGTGCCCTATAGCTCGAAGGATTTGTCGAGTTTTAACTTATGAGGTGTTATTGATTTTGTCTTCTTTGTGGGAGGTTAAATATTTTTTATTATGGTGCTCCCGGAAACCCCATGTTTTTGTAATCGCGTTTTTCGTCTTTATATTTTTTTTATTATTAAGAAAAACAGATTGGATATTTTTATTTCGTTGAAACTTGTTTTATTTTACCATAGAATCTCCTGGATTAAAAATTTATAGTATCTAAAAACCTTTTATTTTAAAACTGTACTCTTCACTGAACATGAAAAAATATTTTTACAGAAATTTCAATGCAGAAGACAAGGGGCAGTTAGAAAATTTTATTAAAGTCTTAGCAAACACCAATTACAAAAATCTGGATCCAAACATGTCTGATTACACAGGAATATCTCCTAAAGACTATATGGATACAATACTAAATGTATCTGTTATATTCAAACCTACGTTAACTATCGGAGCTATGGGCATAAGCTTAAAAGTTGTACCAACCATTACAGAAATGGGGCTGTGTTTTGGTATAAATTCACAAGTTGCTGTGTATAATTCTCCAGCGTGAGTTGTTGATATCTATATTATGTATAATCTACAAAATATCGAATGATAACTGTTTTAAAAATAACGTAAAGCTTATAACGCTGGATTTTAATTTGATTTGTTTGAAAAATCTTTAAGATGTCGACAATTATTAATTGTTTGATTTTTTTGATATTACGTCATAAAAATTTTCTCAACAGATATAGAAAAGCAAATAGATGGGACTTTATGGAATCTTATCATAATACCTTCTTTATCCATCCGTTAGATGGAGAAGTATTTGCAACGGCTGTCAATTTAACGACTTCATATAATGTAAGTTTATACGTACCTACGTCTGAAGTTTAACACGTTTTAAAGTTTAGTATTTGACGAAGGATATTATTTCAGGCATACATACACGGTCCATCAGAACTACCAGATATTGCAACTAAGTATGAGCAGTCAGCGAATAATTTTTATATGAAAGTATATGTGACCGCACTCTCTGTCTATACGGCACCTGATGCAGCCAAGTTAGTTTTTAATTTTATATTTACATTTACATGTTTTTAATATTATGACTAATATCAGTAACGAAGTACGACCGTCAGTAACGAGTATTTCAGTAGTAGTAACAAAAATTTGAGAGTATAATCATTATCATATTCTAGTTGTCATCGAAGTTATGCACGTGTGCGGTCAAAATGTGGATGGTTGAGCTCTAGTAGCTAAAGATCTTGGTCGCTTCCGTGCTTCAAAAGACCTCAAAGACCTCATGACAGCATTATAAACTTCGATCACTTGTACTCTACCCTACGCTTCCTTAGTATTAGATCTTTATCCCGAGTTTTATTTTTTCGTGACTTTCAGACTAAGTGTGAGCCAGCGTCGTTGTCGCTTCCTCCATGAGAACAATCTCAAACACAATTCAGTGTACACCTACAATATGTGTCGTATGGAGTGCCGGATTCGACTCTGCTTAAAGTACTGCCAATGTATACCCCATTTCTATAGAAAAATCGGTATGTTGATTTACAACTTTTTGAAAGGACTGATACTTATGCATTCGGACCGCACATTACTGTGCTCACTGCAAATGTTTTTGAGACATCAGAATCAATTTCTTGACTTTCCCTGTAAGGTACGAAAGCCTCTTAATGATTTCAAGCGTTGATAATTCGAGCATAACATTTTTTAAATTAAGCAATTTTATTATCGCATATGGTAGGTACATATTAATAGAGTTATTTCTAAATATGGCTCGCTATTTCTGTGGCTCAATTTATTGTCCAAACAACGCAATAATAGAGAAAGTAAATGTTACATCTTATATCCAAATATAACACCTAATTTTCTTAGCAAACTAGTTTCATGTGTGACATTGCTATTTCAATTTTGCAGGCGACGAGAGAATTTGCGACGTAAAAGGCTTAAGATGTTTAGCTCATAAAAAAGGTAAAAAAGAAACAAATTAAAGATAAGTTAATTTAATAAGTAAGTCTCCTGTAGTATGTATGTCTTTTGTATTGTATTAAATAATAAGAGATTAAAGAAACTTGCTTGTATCTAAGTGAAGTTCTATATGAATTAGGTATTCGTCCGAGGAGGTAATTATTTGAGACATCATATTTTTCCAGATGAACTATACAAACTAACCAATAAAGATGGCATGAGGATCGACTGCGGTTGCCTTTCTAACTGCGATGAAGTAAATTTCGTAATACAGTCTAATGTAAGTTGCATTCCTTCTAGTTAATTTCGTACCTATTTTGCCTGAAAGTGATTTAAAATAAAAATTTAGGTAGTTGTCTCTCTAAAAAAACAAAAAAAAAACGCTATCACACTCGTACCCCCGCAATAGGATTCCCTGTGTCGCGGGGGCATGGAGAACACAAATAACACATCACTGAACAAACATTTATCTGTCACATAAATATCTGACCCGGCCGGGAATCAAACCCGGGACTCCTCGCCTCGCAGGCAGGATCACTACCAACTATAAGCTACGGGGTCGTCAAATACATATATTTCTGATATACGCTTGATACTGCCCAAATTTAATTTTTACCCCACTAGGCTAAATGGAGAGTGTTGTCTCTGTCGGGTTAAATTGGATGACGGTTTGGCTACATTTTTTTTTATGGCAATCCAAACAAGTTACCTTTTTTTTAATAAGATGGTATGATTACAGGTATTACAACCATGGTTTCTCGGGACCAACCTCCAATGGGGAATGGTGACATATCCTAGATTGAGATATCGTCGAGACATTATATTCGGCTTCACAGATGTGCTCGGTATTGTAAAGCTTTTTTATTTATTTCTTTGCGTTCAGTTTAATATTTTATATCAAAAGTATTAAGCTATGAGTACACTGTATAGTTTATACAGGCAAGCACAGCATGCATAGACCTGCATAATTAGCTTTGTCTGATAGACAAATTAAATGACGTCGTGCCATATCGAACGTAACAAAAGCGAATGGACGATAACCTAATAATTCTTTTTATCGGGAATGTTGGCCGGTAATTTACTCTACGTGCGCACTAGGCAGCCAGGCTGCGGTAGCCAAACGAACGTATGACGTTGACGCACGCGGCTTTGCCCGCGCTTTCCGCGTACTTAAAAATTATAAAGGAACCTAATAATCGGGACAAAATCTATCCTATGTAATATTCCTGGATGCAAACTATCTGTGTGCCAAGTTTCAGCTTAATCCGTTCAACGGTTAGACCGTGTAGGACTTACAAACATCCAAATATCCAAACACCCAAACATCTTTACAAACTTACACATTTGTAATATTAATAGGATTCATGTTTATATTTATCTTATAAGAAAACCTCGTCCAATGTTACAGACATCATGACTGAGTTTAACAAACGTCATACAATCGTTGTTCTGTGTATTTCCAGTGGCGGTGGGAGGCATGGCTGGACTGTTCCTCGGCTGCAGCGTCCTGAGCTTCATGGAGATAGTGTATTTTCTCACTCTACGCTTAATTTGCTTTTCTAGAGCTTCTGGTACACAATAAATTATACGTAGCCTTGCAATTTACAAACTGAAAAGGTGTCACAGTTGCGAATATAATAATATCATCGAAGCGTCTTATATCTGTTTACCTACAAAATATAGATGTGAATTATGCAACAGTAACTACCGACCGACACTTTCTACAAATAGATTATATTGATTAATAATTACGGCTTTAAAAATTATTACACAAGCCACGAGCCATAAACCCTTAATTCAGACGCTAAAGCAAACAATATCCATAATTTTAAAGCCAATATATCCGTGGGGTAATTGAAACATAATGTAGTGACACTTTCGGGGTACAACCGACCCGTTTCAGGTAAATTTAATTTAGGGTTAGGTTAATTGTATCCGACGTACATCGGGTGGTATTAACACGCCGTAAATTCAACCCGTAAGCACCTTGCTAATAATTAAGATAGTTGGGACCCTTTTGGTTGTTTGCTCAATTTAGCAATTCACCAGCAATTGGGTCATAGCGACCGGTCACCTTTGTTCGATAATTGTTACGATGTCATATGTTAACCATTATTAGGGTTAAGGTAAATTTATTTGCTTCATTAATACATCGTCCAGGAATAATATTTTTGTTTCATTTATTTATTAAGGGAAAACTTACAATAAGAAATGTAGGTATCACACGCGGCACGAAACTCCTAAGTATAGTTATACTCATAGAGCCAATTAGGTACTAATGAAGGATATTCCTAGGTATATAGACGAATCAAAGTGCACGCAAACTGTATAATAACTATAGATTTTATGAGGTTATTAATCAGCTTTCACTTAAAACTAAGGCAACGAAAAGATTTCAGTATCACAGTATTACCTAACAGTATTATATAACTTAACAATTTGAGTTTATAACCTCATACTACCTTATCGAGGGTGACCGCTAGGAGAGATGTGTATTTCGTACGTTCTCATAAAAGGCTTAGTCGGGATCAACATTCGTGGGTTGAGATTATTGTTTGAAGTTAGCGAGGTGAAATTTAATTCTAAGACGCCCTACCTCTTAACCACGTTTGCTAGAGATGTTAACTTCTCGTACATTGTATCGAATATCGATAAATTGGATCAGTGCCGAATCGATATCAACATATTTAGAAAAAAAGAAAATATAGTTACTTTATTGTTTGTTATTATTAACATTGAAGTGAAGAAAACAGTAACTGTAGCTATTTAGTAACGTGGTAAGGCTTAAGCTCTTGTTTTATGTTTCAGCTCATTTGAATATTGGCTTTATATCTAATTATATATAAATAGAATAGTTAAATAATATTTAAATCCGGACACAATGATTTTCTCCTTACAGTTTTTTTATACAAAAATTAAAACATATTTTGGTGCAACCAAAAATTAAGAAATGTGTGTCACTATTTTATCGACATCGATAAACAAGTGAATCCTTACCAAGGTGGCATTTATTAACAGTATATGTTAAGATTTTAATTGCGGGAATCAAATGGCTTCCCAGAATTGTGTATGAATAACTTGGGGTTGCTTTGTTTTATCTCTCACCGCCTGTCGTAATGAGATGTGGTTAACTGACTGTGATGAAAACACGAAGGGTTATAGGGATGATTATTACAATACATCTACCTACCTACTAGCTTTAGTAGCTATATTTTTGTAGAGAAATAAATTTTAATTGACCGGTGTATGTTCATGGAAGATATTTGAAATAAGTTGTGACGTTAAGAAGTGAACGCAATATGTCCCATATTTTTTTTGTTACTATTATAAAGAGGTCATTTTTAAATGACTTTGTAAGTAGGTTGAAATTTTCAAAGATGTTACAATACCAATGAATGACGTAGTCTAGGTATAAATTGTTAAAAAAACATTTTCTTTAATTATAGCTGTATCTAATCAGGATCACTCAATAGTTATTTTTATTTTTAGTGTTAAAAAAATAATGAGCTATTCTCGCAAAATTATATCGTTCGTAGAAGTAAAGTTAGAGCCAAAGTAACGGTCACCTTAACTATCACATAAAACCATTATAAAAGAGATATAGCCATAAAAACTTCATAACATCATTGATATAGAGATTGGCGGTGTGTGCCAGTTATGGCACTCGACTTTGTCATTTAATAAACATTATACTAAAATAGTTTTGTAATATATTAATTTGTATGCCAATTTTACAATTCTAGTTTAATTTATATTGTTTTACTATGTTCATGTTAGTCGATGTAATTTTAATGTAATATTTTAAAGAAAATTCAGGTTTGTGCGCTTCTTAATCAGTACTTACCTAATCATGACAAAACTTGTCTGACTGATACGCGCCTAAATAATTCTTTAAAACCTAGTTTTCCTACCAAAAGTTTAACTTTATAGTATTAATTAGTAAAAAGATACCTAATAATAACAAATAAACAAAATGTCAAGTGAATAAAAATATCCGCCAAAACCAAAAGTATTATCAAATGAATTGACCGAAGCGAGAACAACCCGCATACCTTTGAGCACCCTATTTACCCCGACTCACCTTCAAGATTGCCAGATAAAAAAACATGATTTATGTTCAGTTTTCCGATAAATAGTTGTCTTAAGGGCCTGTAGGGCGCACTCAGCTCATTTCTCGAAGGTGTATATAGCTTTTTTCGTGATAAAGAAATGACGAATGAACTGGATGGGGTGTTTTATGGGGGAGCAAGTGGTAGATTTATGATACGATTTATTTTTTCTTGTGGTTGAGATTACAAAAATAATCATAGATACGTAAACAGACAAGGCAGTAGGACTATGCAGTGTACTTGCTTGTATTTCTTATTGTGGTGCAGGTATGGGATTGGTTTTATAGCAATAGTGTCTTAAATATAGCCTTATTAATAAAAAAATAGTTTAGGAATAAACAAGCTTATCTTGGGATTAACTTTAAATCAAAGAGCAAATTGGAGTTTACTCCCTCTTTACTCTATGTTTATTAATATTTAAATAGAGACAAGGCATTGATTAAAGTTAATCAATATCGATGAATAACATTTATTAGGGTGTATGATCCTACAACATTTCTTAAAATTAAATTGCGTTTAATTGTTTATCTATTCATCAACTTTATCTATTCATTTCCTTGAAGTCTTGAACGATGCCGATTAAAGCAAAAGTTAAGTTCAATGCCACGAGGGGGTTATCAAATTTGGGTAACATTTCTGTTCGTACGGACTCGTTAAAAAGTTATTCGGCGGAAGCGATCCTTAGGCAGCGGCACTGTGGAGTGAGGTGTGTATCTATAGGGTGTTCTAAAAACTATTTACGTATACGAAATTATGAATTAAAGTATTCTTGAAATATAATATTGCTTAACTATTTTATTCTATTGTTCATAAGATAAAACAGAATTTAAAAAAGTCACTAGCGACGTCATCAATAGATTCCCGAATTGGAGTACTAACTGAAATTATATGATTGATGTTTTTATACCTTAGCGCTCGACTACGATCTGCTCTGATGGAAAGTGGAGAGAATAGTCATAAATGGTAAAACGCGCTAATTTAGAAGAAGCCTATTCACTCTAAACTTGAAGACACTCACATCATAATCAAATTGGAACACGAAGCGAGCATATTTCAGATTATAATCAGATTTTTTACAAATAGATGCTTTCGTACGACGCACTTAATAAAAACGATCACCCTGTAATTTGGAATTCCCTACAAGTAAGCTAAGCATGTTTTGTCTCTTAGTTAAGTCATTGTTCACCCGCCATCGTCTTCCACCTTCCTGCCTCGACTTCAAACGTAGGAAGAGACCGCCATTGTAAGTTGTAGGCAGTTGTTACACTGATAATGGTGTAGGAGGTGAAGGTGGCATTCGCGGTGTAGGTACCTAATGATTTTCAGTTATTATATTATAATTATTAAACTAGATATCAAAAGAGTCTTTATTTGGTTCTTAAATTTAGTTAGCTATGGTCAAATTTCGATCTCAGATTAGCCTCTAGTATTAATTAAAAAATGTTCTACAAAAGCTTTATGAGTTTGTAAAATTTATTTTTTAATTTTCCAAACACCTAAAATCACGATTATAAAAAGTTTTTATGTCAAGTTGGTCTAAAATGAAAATCCGATAGCATTTCAAATCCATATAATAATATTAGGGCGGTGGCATGGGTCGCTGGTCACAATGGTGTCAGTTTACACTCGACACCAACATTTGTGGTTGAGGCAGGTGGGGTTATCGGCCATGTAGCAAAACAGCGTACAGGCCAACACACAGTCACCGTGCTCCTGACATGATACACCTTCTGCTCCTGTAATATACTATTCCTCAGACCAAAAATATATTTATAGACTATCTTCAAAACAAAAAAGCGAGGTCACTTTTTTGTTTTCGCGTACGTTACAGATAACGGTCTTCCGAGCATTGTGAACAAAAGAAACGTTACCTTTTGTTGTTTACTTAACGTTTTTCCAACCACGCCCAAAAATGGGCCTTTATGGGTTGAGGCCTCATTACAGAACAGTAAGGTGAATTAAATGAAGTTGTATTGAAATTAAAAAAAAACTATAAGAATGAGACTTAAAAGATAAATAGTAGGAATACTACCTGATTTTTCATATATTTCCTCTTCATCTGCCATTGCCGTCATAATGATAAGGAAAAAGCAGAGTAATCCAAATAATTTCATGTTGAATTGAAACAAACTCAACGTCGAATGCGACACGACATAATTATGCCTATTTATATAAAAAGTTTTACACAAAACCATAAAAATTATTATCGAATAACGAGTGTTGATGGCGGAACAAAAGGATTACAACTTTACGAGTATGTTAGGAACAATCTTTACAAAAATTAAATTTAAAATTTCGGTACTTATTTATATTCCTTAAATTGTCATTATTTAAACTAATTATAATTTTTCAGTCATTGCAGTGTTCCTACGTTTTGATTTTGTCTGTATAAAAAAGGCTGTTGAATTATAATTTTTGGCACATTTATGTGTGGTAGATATTGTGTAGTAATAAAATATTTTATCACTAAGCGATTTTTGAGTAAATTCTGAATACATTACGTACTTTTTACGAAACGGAGTTTACCCGAATAGTTTCTGACTATTCCGAGATCCTTCATCGGAAGTACGCACGTCGCTAAATAAAATATTGGTTTACGAAAACAAACCTTTATTTTATTGTTGAAGATTCGTCCCAGACATAAGTGAATTAACAAAGGAAAATTTTGAAAAAAACATCCAATCTGTTTAGAATTGAGTAATTTATTACGCTTACAGTTACAGTCAAGTTACACTCTACACCAACACCTGTTAAGCATACACGTGGGGTTGTCTAGGACGCTGCACAGATTGCCGCAGATCGACAAACAGTCTGTGTGACGCTGGCAAGCTACACCGGGAGGGCCTGGAACAGATAATTCCAGTTAGTTACCTAAACTATCACTATTCCCAATAAGCTAACCAAGACAATCAGTAGCTAAACTGAATACGAGTATGTCATCAATAACTACTGATCAATTTTCAGTCAATAGTTAGCCAACTCGTCGTCAAAACTTACCTGCTGCTTTCTCTTCAATTTCGGATTCATCCGCCGCCATAACCGTTATAAGAAGAACGAGAAAACAAAATAATCCGAAAATCTTCATTTTGATTCATTTAACACTTTCCGCCAAGTGTGTAAATTCTAATCTTACTCCTATTTATACAAACAACACCCAGAAGCATGGTAAATTGACAATACAATGTAATACAAACCAAAGACATAAATATTGAGCGAAACAAATGGATTGTGTGTTTGTCGTTATAAAAATCGTTTTCCAAGTAGTGTATTCAAGGAGGGCAAAAATGGGCGACTTGTTTAGATTCTTGTAATACCTAATTTTATTAGGAACAATGTAATAGGAACAACAATGCTTTAAAACTTCTTTGATTTGCGAGACCATACGCTCATTTCAGAACAAACAAGCTCCAATAAGTGTGATTTATAAAGCAGGCGACACGAATTAAGATCTTATTATAAATCTCTATTTAAAATCTTGACCATTACCTATTGCAATAAAACTAACAACAGAAAAAATAATAAAAACAGATGATACAAATTTGTACCAAACTAAACAGGATAAAAATGTAATCCAAGTTCCGAACTCTAAACAGAATTAAAAGGTTTTATCAGCAGTACCTTTTCAATTGGAAGTTGTAGAGAGTCTAGCGTCTTGAATAGAAGATTCTTAAGGCTTAAGGTATGATGAGAAAAACCAAGAGCATAAACTAGCAAGAACGACGTCAATAAATTGGATCACATAACAATAGTTAACCATTAATATGGTTTATTCATGGTCATTAATAGTCGTTAGACGTAACTGTACAATATGTTAAACGTATAAATACGATGGATTTTAGACCATTATTTATTAAGGTCTTCGCTTTGGTTAATACTTAACGAAACAACATGAAGTTTTCTGTTTTTCTTTTCATTTTTTCTTTAATTTTATTCTGCGTGGCACCTGGAGCTGAAGGTAAATACAGTTGTGTTTTTTGATATATTTGATATAGCATTACATAAATAGGCATATCCCTTTTTGTAGTTTTTGTCTATGGATACTAATTTTCACCATATTGGAAGCCTTGATGAATACTATGAGGCTTGGAAAAAAGTGTAGGTTTTCGTTAGGTCGAATCCTAATGACCTTAAACTTTGATCGTGTGTGCCAATAGTGACCATAAAAACGTGCTCAAACACAAATTGCAACCTTAAATTGGTTAGATACATCAGCGGGGAGTACAAACAGACATCTAGAAGAGTCCATAGAATTAATCATTTTGTTCATGATTTACATTTACGTGTCTAAGATGTCCTGAAATAACGGTGTAAGCGAAATCAGGTTTTGGCACATCATCAGCTACAAATCTGTTTGTTTTACAGGGGCACATGCTTGTGAAACTAGTATATCCTGCGTGGGTCTATGTCAGTTGTCATGCCCAACCAGCATTGGAGCAATGTGCTACGAAAAAGAGTGCTACTGTGAACCAGCCTTGATTGGGAATACATGAGTGGTACAAATAGATTATAGTTGCCAAAGCGCATAAACGTAATTTTTTTATTTTTTTTTATTTCACACATAACCCATCCATCCGACTTTTTTTTTAATTTTTAAATAAATAAACTCGTATTCAATACCTACACACCTTTGAACACATTTCGAAACTTATTCATTTAACGAAATAAAATAGTCCATGCCAACAAAAATCCGACTTAAATCTTCCAAGCGAGTTCAATTTTTGAATCACTTGGATTACGTAAGCATGTACATAATTATGTCATATTAGTCAGGTATGCGTAGTAATTTTTTTTAACTCATTATTATTGAGAAAATGTTCATGACAATGATTCTCAAACGTGATAAAAAATAGTACTACGGATCTCTGACTAATAACGAAATTAATCGTGAACATTCATTATCCATGACGGAAAGCCATGTGTAATCAAAGCATAATATTTTAATTAGCAGTAATTACTATATATATAAATATCGGTACAGTTTTAAATTCACAATCGAGTGTTACTGGTCATACACACGACTAAAAATGAAGCTTACTGTGATCCTTTGTACTTTCTCACTGATTCTGATGTACACGACATTTGGGGTGAACGGTAAATCATTTCTTTGTTAATTTTACTTTTAACCTCTTTATTGTTTACATACATAACCTCAATATAAGTCACATCCATTAATTTAAATATGGCTAGATAATGTTAAGGCTAGTTTAATTGTAAGCAACATTGACTGTAATAGCATGGAAGACAAATTCATTATGTTAATGCCTAATATCTTTCTAATAGAATCTAATAACTAATCTAACAACAACATGGGTTTGTATAATAATGTATTATGGATTACGTCGAAAAAAATGGCTATACATACAAACATTATCATCTCTTACACGTAAGTATGTATAACCTAATCCCTGCAGTGGAAATGTTACTAAATATTCAATGGTCATCATAGATCAACGAAGAAACTGGATTCTATGGAATATCTTTAACAGAGTCAGAGTCAGTCAGTTTCAGTTCTTGCTTTTACCGACATCCATTATTTTTTTAGGAGCGTACGCATGTGTGTCCATTGAAGAATGCATTCCTGTGTGTGAAGAGCGTTGTCCGAACTCCGTTTATGCGATGTGTTATGAAGCAGAGTGCTACTGTGAACCACAACACCGATATATAATGCCATTATAAACACTGACCACCTTTCATTTCATACTGTATGAGTAATAATAAATACTTGAAAACTCAAAGGTGTTGTGATTTCGAAATGATAATGATCTGTAGCGATAGCTCATTAATAAAAATTAGGTACTTAGGTTTCTTTAACATTTAACCCGCAATCCTGTTTCACTTAATGATAGATGAAGTGTAACATCAGGATGGAACAGTAAATATTTTTCTTACCTGGTTAAATATAATGGATCAGGTTGGAGATCATATTGGTACGGGATTGGATAGGATTCCGAATAAGCAGTCAAAGGGGAATTCGCATAAGAAGTCCAATAACTACAAGTAAAACATTAGATATGACACAGTTTTGTTTTTGAGAAGACTTGTAGCTTCTCTGCTGAAACTTCTGTTTCATAAAAGAAAAAGTTGAGAATAACAGTAACCGTTGACGTGGTAAAGAAATCAAAAGTTCTCCGTAAAGTAACCACAAAATTTTTCATTTGATTGGCTGCATGCTCAATGAGCTGCGATCGGTCCGAACGATTCATGTGAGCGGTTCCGCAAACCAGCCGCTGCGGATCAAATCAACCGTTTATTTGTTCAGACGCGGCCCAGTGCGGAGTGCGGAATGCGGTGCGGGACGTTCACGGCTCTTCTGCGGATATTAGTGGCTGCGTGTGATTGAATCAGAACAGCACATGAAAAAAACTGCGGTTTTATTAAAAAATAGAACAGATCAATCGTTCGCTTTTCAAAGGGGTTGTTTCGTAGGTATTGCTTTTTGAGTTGCGCCTACTGTGGTCAAATTTGGTTTTACACGGTTCGTATTATTTTCACCTGTATGTACATACGAGTAGAATGTGAATAATTTTTTTAAGCAGTCACTCAGATATTGGAAGTTTTATTATTCCCTACCATAAAAATTAAATATATTAAAAACCAACGACCTAATAAAAATTGGGCCTAAGCGAATATTAGGTTTATATTATTACAGGTTTAACCTACACGTATATCTAGTGTCTTATATGAATCTTTTGGGAATATTTACCATGTCCAAAGCTAAGAGAGGTCATCCCAAGTCCAGGTTGTATGTCTGAACGAAGACCGGCAGTAATGAGTAACGCTGGTCGTCCACGTCGGATCCGTGTCGGGGTCGTGTCGTGCGGTCAACGTGTGGTAATCAGATCGGCTGCGGCTGATCAGTATCAATGAGCCGCTCGCCCGTTAGCCTTGTTGACAAACCGACATATTTGCTGTGTTGCGCGCGGTAATTAGTTGCAAATGAACATCCACAGTACAACACTAGGCAGTAGGTAGGTACTTTTAATTCAGTGATAAGGTTGACAACGCTATGTGTCATCAGGATTCTTTTGTGATATGAGAATAGCAAATGAGCTTGCAGTGCTAATGGTCCCTGTCGTCTATGAACAACTACTAGTCAGCTTAGAATCTGTAAGAAACCTCTAGAATGGTCCTGTTATTAATTGAACAATATCATTACCTACTTTTCAGTTAGGAATGAGTACCTACTCAGGAGGAGGATTTTAAGTAGGTACGTAATAAGGCGGTTGTATAGAGGCACCTAGAGACTATTCTTTACCACGATGACTAATAGAAGATCGACTTTCAAGAAACTCAAAAAGTTAATAGAGTTAATAGTATAATTGATCTGAACAATTGCTCTACATTAGGCCCTACGCAGAGTTTTCATATTTTCTAAATAAAAAGTGTAACGTGATTGTTAATCGTTTCCGTACCGATTTACCCAGGCTGTGGTCCGTTCAGTTTGTTTGATCGCTTTGCAAACAAATTGGTGGCGCTCATGTATTTTGTATCTCAATGGGGCGGCATTAACGTGCGCCGATTAATTCCATTCTCATTTACACGCCGAATTAAATACAGATTTAAGCCTGGGACATAACGTACCTGATGGTTTGCGCGGCTATTGACTTCGTTAATTTTAAATTAAATCGTGAATTGATACGTACTGAATAAATCGATCTTTACACGTTGTTAGGCTGTTTTGATAGCAACTCCCGGGAATACTCCATCATTATGAAGGCATCTTATAGAGCATTCCACATAATCACAACCCATAACTGACCTACTGATGGGCTCAGGTCTCCTCTCACAAAGTGACAGGTAGGTATAGTTGACCAAGTTCGGATTGGCTTCAAGATATAATTACCAGCCATTTGCTCAAGTGCTTCGTAATAATGAAATCGTGCAAAGCTTTCAACTGAATGGCAATTCACCAATTAGCAGATTCCGAAGTATAAAAAGCTTTGGTTTAAAACAGCCATCTTGTTATCTTGTCACTATCAAGATGGCGGAGTGACAACTACTTTAGTGAAATGAATGAAACGGTCGCGTAGGTGTGCTCGTAATACCCACGAGTTACGATCGTGTGTCTCCTCGGTTCTGATTCAAACTGGCATATTTATACACAACGCTTAGGTCGCTGTTACATTCGCCAATTTTTAAGAAAGATAAAGGCGAGTACGAGTTTTAGATTTGGCATAGTCAATGTTTACAAGGAGAAAAATGGATAAAGCTAATTTTATTTTTTTAAATGTATACAACCGGTTTGAGCTCGTAGTGTTTGTCTTGAGGTCCTAGGTAATTTTGAACTGCAATTGTAACAAAAATTAATTCAATTAGTAACCGGATGCGATGCACCGCCGTATGTAAAAATACTTGTTCTGTCAGTGTAACAGTTGCTATTCAAATAACTTTTTTTCACAACAGTTTTGATCTTACATTCATGCAGTCAATCAACTCACTTTATAACTACGTCAGAACCAAACGCGTGTGTAAACATCTTTAGACGGCACACAGGAATGTTTTGTTCCAACAAAATTATCCTAACGAGACCCCTAATTGGTGTTTATCGCATGCGCTTAAAGGCGTGCGAATATTAACATTTGTCACTACACCTTGTCTCGAAATTAGCTGCCGACAACACTTCCCACAAACAAACTGAAATATTTTAATGACATTAAAAACACAACACTTGCGTAGGTATTTTGTTGCGAATTATGAAGCGTCTTGCTTTGAATTAAATGTAATTGAAACAGTTTTCGTTGGTTCGTACTCTGGTTATCTATTTCATACTAGTTTCTATAGCGATTGTGCCTGTAAAAGTTATCGGGGAAACTCGTATTGTGAAAGCAATCTAATGTATTGCAGACGCTACTCCGGTAAAAAAGTTCAAGTGACGTTAAGCCGCGTCGAGTTGAGGTACACGTGAAACCACTCAGCGTCCTATAAACGTCCGTGTGACCTCCCTGACTGACTTAGCCAAGCTATCTCGCTCTGACGGTGCCCTGCTTTCTAGTCTATTTGGAGGGGCATAACTGAATACAGTTATGGAATGTAATAATACAGTGAAGTAATAATTACATCAGATAAAAATTGTGATTGAACTGATAATTCGTACTAACTATTAAGTTAGGTATATCTCTTTCGAACGACAGAATTTCAGTCTTATATATATATCGAAGATTTGTAGAACTTGTAACTCTAATCTTGGATAATGTAAGTTACATTGGGTACCTTAAAACTTTAAAAAAAATGTCTCTAATAGTAATTAGAGATAGACATAATATCATGCTTACCAAGTCACGGTCCTCAGCTGGTTTGAGCATTATATATATTTTTATTATGTAAAAAATAAGACACAAAATGACCGTATTCCGTTACGGTCTACATCATTTACTCTTTAATCGCAAGCAATGAAAGCAATACATTGTAAAAAACTATAAGTATGGCATTAAGCGCGTGCGCGAAGGTGAACATGTGAAACCACTCAGTTTGTCCATTAGCTGGCGTGTGTGCGGTGCCCACGCCCCGTGTGGTCGTCTTTAAACGATATCCCACCACGAGACGACCATCGGTCTTGCCACCATAGTACGTAACTATCACTACGACAAAGGGGGTGGATGTCGATATTAAAAAGTCGTTTTTAACCATCTATTACGATCCATGTTACGTATATCACAAAGTAATCTACAAATTGTAATTTTGTATGAGAATTTTTTTACGATTTGGATAGTAAGATGACCCTGACATTTGCCTTATGCAAACAGATGTTAGTTTACGTAACATAAGTTTATTGATATTTTCACTTTAAAAGATTAAACCGCATACTTGTGTGTAACGATAATTACAGGTAGGAGAAGTCGAATAGGTATTTAACTGTACTTCAACAAGCTGTAAATAGCGATAAAATTCAGGATGGTAGAGCAATACGAAAAAAATATCTTACATGAAGACACATTAAAGATGTTTTTCTTTTTCTTTACATATTTTATAGTCAGAATTATCAGTTATTCGATCACTTACCTTACAACAGTATTTAGTCTATTTAACTTGATTGAGACTGTAAGGTTAAATTTTGTCGAAAGGTTTAAAATAGAGAGATAAAGAAAGAGAAAAAATTATACAACAAGTCACTTTTACATTTAAATTTATATTATTTTTTAATCTGCTGACTGATATGCCAGTCAATTTTAAAAGTGCCTATTTCTAAACATCTCCCAATTAAATGCGCCAGGCAGCGCTGCAGTGGTGTGAATAATATCAAAGGTTTGTTATGACGGCGTTTACGACTTTTTAAAGCACCGAGCTATAAATCACACACACTGAAAGTATTTCAACAATAAATACTTAATAATATTAAAAATAAATTGCGGGAAACAAATTATTAGAAAACTGAAAACAGAGTTGGAAAAATGTAACATGTATGAATTTTCAGTTTTTTTAATAGATACACCTGACTAATTAGTAAAATAGCCATAAAATTGTAAGTATCCTCCGTTGGCTACACATAACATCATCATCAAAGGAATCGCCGACGTATTTCCGATCAAAGACGAAGAGAAAAATTAAAGGGAGTTGCTACTTTCAAGTCTTCGGAACACATTCAGTTATTTTTTTTAGAATAAAATGCTTCTATAT
>LGAG01000393.1:422703-436206 GCA_001278395.1 Lerema accius
AATTCAACAAGGTGTAAATAGCGATAAAATTCAGGATGGTATAGGACTACGAAACAAAATTTCTCTTACATGCAGACACATTAAAGACAATTTGAATACCGATCTTTTTCTTTTTCTTTTTATACTTATTTAATTTCCAGAATTTGCAGTTATTCGAATACCAGTAAGTATAAGTCGAGTAACAGTTATAGCAGTAATTAGTCTACTCTACTTGATTAGATTGTAATTATAAGTACATACAGGTAGAACACGTTAAATTTTGTCGAAAGGTTTAGAGATAGATAAATAGAGAGTTAAAGAAAGCAAAAAGATTATACAAGTCACTTTTACATTTAAATTTATTTTATTTTTTAATCTGCTGACTGATATGCCAGTCAGTTTTAAAAGTGCCTATTTCTAAACAGCTCCCAATTAAATGCGCCAGGCAGCGCGGCAGCGGTGTGAATAATATCAAAGGTTTGTTATGACGGCGTTTACGACTTTTGAAAGCACCGAGCTATAAATCACACACACTGAAAGTATTTCAACAATAAATACTTAATAATATTAAGAATAAATTGCAGGAAATAAATTATTAGAAAACAGAGTTGGAAAAATGTAACATGTATGAATTTTCAGTTTTTTTAATAGATTTACCTGACAAATAAGTAAAATAGCCATGAAATGATAAGTACCCTCCGTTAGTTACGCGTAGCATCATCATCAAAGGAATCGCCGATGTATTGCCGACCAAGGATGAAGAGAAAAAAAATTAAAGTCAGTTGGTACTTTGAAGTCTTCAAAGTTCCGAAGTCTTCGGAACACATTGAATTATTTTTTTAGAATAAAATGCTTCTATACCTTAATAGGAATAATAATATTAGTAATTATATTAACTCAGATCAAAAAATATATAAAAACAAACCAGCGTAGTTGAAAAAAAAACATAACGTTATTAACAAATGATAACGTTTCCCGGTACATTTGTTCGGGAGGCCACGCTTGTTTAGGTACATAAGTCAAATCGTAAAAAAAAGAAAAAAAAATTACCTCACTTTTATTTGTTCTGAAGGCTGGGTCTAGTTATAAAAGAGTACTTTTTGGTCTGAGTTATTTAAGTATATTTTTTCGTTGTATCTGTAAGCACGATGTTTATGTTCAAGGTAATTTTCCTATCAACTGGACCACAGCAAATTGCAGTAGGTATTTTTGTATGAAAATATGCAATGTTTCAGAACACATTCAGCAGGTTTAACTTGTGAATTTTATAATTAAGATGTTGTGTTAAAAACGGTCATTAACGTAAACGCGACGAATCGTAATCTACGTGAAGATATGGAGCAAAGACATGAAAGTATTCGTGCCGTGGAAAATGTGTTGGTCTATTCTCGTCTCGGGTGAATACAGTTGTCTAATTGGGCGCAACTTGGTGTAACAGTTTACATTAATTAACCTGGATATGTAGTATAACGGTCGGGTTAAACTCGTAAGTGTGTTGAAAATATGTTTATTTATTTATTTTTGTTACTCGTACCTACTTGAGATGTTAAAATTTTGCATTAGTAAAGGTATATGTAGTAATATCATTTATATATTTATTAAGTAAGAGGAACGAGGTCAAATCGAATCTCATATAATCTTACTTAGGAGAAAGAAAGCGACTATCTATGTACTCTAACTACATTAAAGACGAGTACCTACTCGTATTTGAATGACTATTGTTAAAATTACTACCTATAACAGAAGTCCGTATACAAGGCGAAGTTGTATTGAGAACAAAGAAGACTTCCTAAAACTAATCTTCGTATGAAAATGAATAGAAATAGAGAATAACTTTTGACCATCGGCCATAAATTAGCATAGCAAATGACGTCGGCTCGACCGTACATCACACTGCAGGACTGCACGGTATATACCACCATTATTTATATTCATATTTTATGGCGATAACGATTTACGACTCCCGCTAAGATTGTTTACGAGATATTTACGAGATTTTAAAATGCAAATATTGACTTTCCGTTTTTCTTTTTCTGAAATTTTCAGTTTCTTCACCTATTAAACGATTATAATTGTATTTTCCCTATAGCTAAGATTAATTTACAGGAAAAGTTATATCAAAACAAAAAAATTGGGTACTGATTTTTCACAAGTAAGAGAAAACCGTGTACCTAGATCTAATAGCAGAGACTGAATATTTATCTTCATTTTAAACCGATATATCAATGTAAGTTGCACGGTGTATGGTCACGGTGAGACTGCAGTATTATGGCAAGTAATCTATGGCAGTGACGGAAGTGACAACTAATGACAGATAAGCATGTTTTTTTTAATATTCAAAGTTTAAAAGCGTATAAACAATCTATTTGGTCTCTATTTGTATTATGCTAAACAATACACTGAATAAAAATACTAACTACATAAAATATTTTAATCAACGTTGTCTCTCTAACAGTTTTATTGCAAAGAAAATTCCACGTAAAACAATTTAAGTTCAACAAATTAGCTCGTGAAATATATTGTGATGAAGTCGTTAGAAAAAGTTAATGGGCTATAAAATGTGATAGATGTGGATAACAAAAATATATTATTATACAGGTATTCGAAGTAAAGTGGCTCATTAAATAAACTTGTCTAGAAATAGGTTGCAGTGTGGTTTAGGATATTTGTCTCAAATAGCATTTTATTATTCGTCTTGAAGTAGCGCAGAACATACTTTCCATTAGTTAATATTTGCAAGCAAGATCAAGTTTCCTCATTTTTTGAGTCGATTTCAAATTATATCGCTATTGCATTACTCTTTATAATATTAATCTTTTATATTCAGTATGAGTTCGACGACATTCTCAAAATTATTCATAAGAATATGAGTGTCTAGGGGCAGTTAGGGGAATAAACATCGCGATACGTACCTACCCATACGTTGTTATAATTTGTTATTAATATGAATTTAATTGAGCGTTTTACGGCTGTATGGAATGCTGTAAGTTTTACTGTTTATTATTCAAGATAATTGTGAGGTAAGGAATAGTAGGTACCTACTAGGGAAGTCGGGAATTTGGTTCCATTTGAAATTGGTTTCACTGTGAATTTGTAACACTTCAGACAGTTTCATGTAAACTATACTACACAGATAATAATAAGTACATTATTCAAATTTTGCATGCATATTAATATTGGGATCATTATAATAGATACCTATTGGAATTATTTCCATACTCCTTATTTGAAGTTATTAATAAATTACGTATCACCTATAATATTTCTTAGAATCAGACTAAGTTATTAGTAATTTTATTTTGCTTGTTGGAATTGACCCTGTGACTGAATCGTCGAAACGACGATGTACGAAATGAAACAAAACCTTTTTTAGCAAGCAAGTAATTAGATTGCATGCCATTTGACTCTAGTGGCAACAATAATGGGTACATACATTAGCTTAATACATTTATGTAGAAATAGTGTTAAAACCCAACAAACTCACTCGGATAAGTGTAGAAGCATCCTTATTTCTGCCATTCGCAACACATGCGCTAACAAATAACAAATAACTAAGCAATAACGCTTGGTAATATGAAGAGAAGGTGTTATTAATTGTTATTATTGTGATTTGCTTGCATTCCTGTTTCCGACCACCCATTTTATACTTCAGCTTCTACGTAAATATTGTGTTCATTACAATTCGTTTCTGAATTCGAATAATGAGAACAAAGATTAAATGTCTCTCAGAGGGGACGATGCACCACTAAGTAGCTTCAGAGTTACATAACAAGTAGGTTTAAACCAAATAATGGTCCACTGCAAAATTCAGTTACCTGAAAAAGCATAAGGCATACTTCAATGCTCCGCTTCAGCGTTTTGGTTAAGCGGTTAATGGCCAACCTAAGTGTCTATCAAATGATAACAGTTTAGTTTTCGATGGTTTTATGTGTCAAAAGTCAAATAATCTATTTTTGTCTTATGCTCTTCCTATTTATCGACTATCCATGTTTTTGCTAACTTCTTCGATAACTTAATTACGACAGAAGAAGCTGGACTACTAGCGTGTATAAGAAGAAACATTACACTGAAAGCGCTTACATGAATTGGAGATAATTATCGGTCGGTGCATTGAAGACAACAGGATCAAAGACAATCGGGCTAGTCATACTCAATTATAACGCGGATGAAATACATCCAATTCATACTCGTTCGCCGGACCGGGTAAAAACAGAACTTGGACCATGACAAGCTCCTTTCATCGGGCACCTGCTTCGTGAATCACCATGTAATCACCATGTTCGTCCTGACACGTTAAGCTGGAATCTGTGTGAACTGACAACACTATTAGTAACTATTAGCGCTAAGCCGCTCAGAGACGCCTAATGAAGACTAATCGACAATTAATTCAACAGGTTAGCGCGTCTGCGCTTAATCTGTGTCGATATTTCAGACCAACGATGTCTTGTCGACGCGCGGCGTAATAACGTACGAATATAGTCAAGTAATTGCTGTTAGTGTAGACCAAGTAAAAGTTTTAGAGTGAGATTCCAATGGATTTTATATTAAATTAGAAGCTTGAATGCACATTGCAGCATTGTTCTGCTTATATACTCGTAACTGTAACGAGGGCGTTGCAATATTTCTATTACAACTGATGCCGTAAATAAGGGCTACAAGAGAACTATCTAACGATTTTAAATGTTGTTTTAAACCATTTCTTTGCCTTCCTAGATACACCACAGTTGTTTTTTTAATTAACTCAATTCAGTCGTTTAGAATGAACTCTTGCGTTAGATATTGGTACTTACATAAAGATTTAACTAAAGTAAGAAATATTGTTTTGCTTTGTTTTAAATTAAAGGAAAATAAGAAAGTGTAGTTTAACTTTGGTAATAACGGCGGGGAAAAAAGGGGATTTAATTACCTCCAAAATTCTTATATAAGAATACAAATATATATATAAATATATTATACTTTTGGTGTAATATTCGTCCATAAAAGGGTATAGAAAAAGTATATCAGCAGTTCACGTTAAGACGCATAAAGTATCCAAATCCCCTCGTAATTTCTATTAAACAACTTTGCTTAGTCTGTCACAAAGCAATTTAAATTAAACGATATCAATTCCATTAACTCCACTTCTAACGCACGTACGAGCACAGCTCCTCGCAGCCCTGCACAAAAGCCCTTCAGGAAAATTACTAACATATCTCAGCAGAAATAATAAACCGCAGCTTGTCACCTCAAGATAAAAGGGATTAACTCACTCGTGAAACAGGTTGACTCTACTACGGGACTGTGATACTCGAAATTCAACCTTACAGCCCCCACTTACAGCCTTTTACAGCTTGCAACAAACGTAATAAGTGCCTGAAGAAAATTAACAGTGTATTATTGTAAGTACGTAGGTGTAACGACATATAATTTTGTTTTGTGACAACCCTTGCTAGGGTGGGGTAAGATGTTTGTGTCGATGTTAGGAATATTAAAGATTTATTTAACGAGGTAAAAAACAAAAAAAAAAATTGTTTCAAATTGAAATATTCCATGTTAAATAATGAAAAATATAAACTTTTATTAAAAATATTAATTTCGTGACACTAATAAATCTACATTAGATGATGAATAAGTATACATTGTCTAATTTTCTTTAAACTTTTGGTTAATTCTTCGAGAACTTAACATCAACGAAGTATCGATAAACATGGTATTATAGCATCACTATTTCTTAGATGAGCTTTGAATTTTAAGTGGCTGCCATCTAAAGTCGGCCTGTTTTGTCTAACTCTCGAAACACAGGTGGAGTTTAGAGAGTTTACACAATGATAACATTAATGTTTTTCAGCGCGATAAGCTGACGTTGTTTTAGTAAACTTGTGACGTCATTGTGACTTCCTTCTTCCCTTTGAGGATACATCAACGTAGATTATCTTTACGAATTTATTTATCTATCTATAAATTAAGAACTTATACCACAGGCATACTTAGAAATTTTTTGCTCCTAGGCAAAATACTTCAATAGCAAATCAAATATATGGACTAGCGGGATACTGTTTATATCGTAGTAATCATTCACACCAATCTCAATCACGAGATTGACACGAACTATCAATGTTTAATGTTACCTACCTACATATAGATATGTTTACATGTCCCCAAAAGCAAATGAAACACCGCAACGCGCAATAAAACCTGAAAATACACGTACACGCAATGTATAGTAATAAAATTTAAAACGTGGCCAATATCAGTGTATTGGTTGTATTGGTAGGGCGATATGAGTGTTAAATGTTTTAGAAATAGACGGTATAAAAATACCTTCGCAGGTAATGGTGATCGCGGCCGCATTGCGCACCGACACGAAACACATGGCCTCGTGTTTACACCACTACTGCGACGGTGACGGCTTGATCCTTGTTCAAAGACTGTAACTAAGTAATCAACCTACGAAATAAATCACGGTCCGCTCTATAGTCCTACTCAATCACAACGTTACCAGTCAGGACGGACGACATAAAAAATGTATCTACTAATTCACAAACTTCAATAGCAATACGAAAGTATTTAGCAGTCGACTCAGGTAAGAGGATAGATGCTACCAGGTTTAACGGCGTTGACTATGCAACGCAATGAATATTATGTAGGTGTGTAAATATTTGTTTACTTAAATTATGCCATCATCATTTGCGAAGAAGTGAGGGAAATAGTTCAGTACTAAAATTAGTCGAGCGACCACGTAAAAGGATCAAATCCGCTCAGCCACGGTACACTTGTCGATCATGCGTAAACGCATCAAACATTTCAGAACCACCAGGTAATTCACTGACGCCGCCGGACGTAATACTCCGCTCATATGTTTATTTTCCTTCTAAATCTATTTATTTTCCCTCCCGCCAGAATGGGGCCATTGATTAGTTTTTATTTCACTATCCCAATGTTTTTATTTATTCTGTTTAAGCATTACACCTGTTCGCGCGGCGCTTGGATACGTTTTTAGTTTGGAATGTTATCTCGATTCGTTTTGGTAGCGGTGATGCTTGATTTTTTGAGATGTACTTAGTCAATACTGGGATTAAATAAATTGTGACTGATTGAATAAAGATCCTTAACGTGACATTCGGTGGGATTCATCTGCGAAAAAATGTAGAGTACCTAACGGAAATCCGGGATAACTTACTCAGAATTAAATTGAGACAATAAAATTAGGAACATTTGTACCTCCTGCCAGTATTGTTACGCAATTATTACAAAACAGGGTAATTAATAACAACATTGCGATCAGGCGCCAACATTTTACTGAATGGAAGTAGTTCGATAATCTAATTTAGAGTCACCTTTGCGAAACAATTCAGTCACGATAAATTGCTACGCCGACGACGCGGGTGCACGCGGCGTGCCGGCGTTCCGCGACGTTCTGCCGAGAGCGCCCGGCACGCCTGGCGTTCCGCGCGCTCTCGGCACGCTCGACGTTCCGCACGCGGCTCCGGACCAACAACAGCGAGGTGCGAATGATCGCTGTCCAATTAGATTTCTGGTGGACAAATAGATTGGACAACATGGCGGTTTTGTTGGTCGTTGTATTAGGAAGTGGTGCAGGTGCAAGTAGGACGCTGGATGCCGCTGCCGTGTCGGACTGTCTAATTAATGTTAATGTCATCATTAAAATATACAATAGCGCAAGTCAACTGCTTAAAGTAGTTGGAAACAAATGATAATGTGTTCAACTTTGAATCCTTGGACACCTCTGGCACACGTCAAGTGGAAGCTCTCGTTGACAAGCAATTTACTTCATCATTGACCTTTGCAAACCAGATATATCAGTCCTTATTCAGTCAGTCCTCAATCAATAGTATGAATCTTGAGTTAAGATTAAATTTTGACCACAGATAAAATACCTATCTACAAACAAAAATACGATGAAAAGTGAACATTCACAACACCGCAACACACGGTGCGGTCGACGTGTGTTAAAATAATTATTTTAAAATAATATCGGCAGCTGCAACCAATTGTAATATGAGCTCGACAAACGATTGAATGAGCTTTGGCGGGAAATTGCACACGCTATTGTGTAGATGGCGACACCTGTACGCATTAGATATTATAGGCACAGAGTATAACCGCGATACAGTCAATTCAAATCAATCAGGATAAATATAACTTTTTTTAACCAAAATAAAAAATATACATAGCATACGTCACTAACATTTAAAACGAATCCAATGAAACGTCACGTGTTGAAATCAGTCAAGACGTTTGAGCTGTAGAGCATGCCAAAAACAAAAACAAAAATACATATAATTATACGCTCGAAAACATTACCTTACTCCTAGCACAGCCGGGTAAATCGGAGTTTTACAATTATAGTAAAGCTTCTAAATTGTTTATTTCTCTTTTGTATGAGCATATTTCTGCTAAAAGGATACGATTTTAAAATCGTTGGTATACAGACGGAGTTAAAAAAGGTCAAAATACGTGTAAACATCATTAAGCAGTATCAAAGCTCAAAACGTTATTTATTTTGCTGGCAAAGCTCCCGCCGATGTACCTTTATAAAGAGCAGCCTGCCTCTCAACGAAACTAACTTACAAAATTATAATTGCGTGTCTTTATAAACAACCTGCTTCACTACAATCGAGTAAACATAATCAAGAGATTTATTACAGTACTTTAATTTACAGTATAAAATGATTTTAGGAGTATTCGATAAGGTCTCGATGATTGCCGTTGGCCCTATTGGATTTCACAGCTTCATGTCAACAAAAACTTAGTAGTTATTGGAAGAAGTTATAATCTCTCTGCTAATAATTATGTATTTTCTTTTTGTTTATTGTTGTTTCTATATCTGTTCTATAATATTTTTTTACTTCTGAATTAGGAGACATACTGATATTGGTCATCTAAATTGCCAGGCAGCGTGGTGAACTACGTTATGTTCCCTTTTCTTTTGTGAGATGAGACCCGAGCCCAGCCATGGGACAGTTATTGTGTGTGACGATGAGTGATCACTAAACATTATAATGATAATTAAGAGCAACAAGAAATGCTCGACGTAATAAATATCGAAATAATCGTTGGTCGTCTGTGGTGCAACACGTTCCGCAGGCGTGATGTAATTACACTGTACGCGCTTATCTCCAAAAGACTTTTCCTTTTACCGCACCTAACTTTAAGTTTATCAGGTGAAACTTTCCCGGGAGCAAATTGAAAATTTTACGATGCCAACCTCTGGCGCGAATTAATTGTGTTATCAAATATTAATGCGGTATCTTGCCTCGTTTAATTGCCGTGTTGGAGTTTGAGAATTTCTCAGTTGCGTCGTTCTGCCGCTGAACCGCTACTCGTTAATACCGAATTAATGATCTGTTTTATGATCGATTGTCCGCGATCGGATCGGGTTTACGTTCGGTCTGCTAATTCTGTGTTTAAATTTCAAGGTGAGGGTAATAGAGTTTTGATTGCAATGTTAAAATAACAAACAGTAAAATGGAACCTAGTTTGCGAGTTCAAAATGTTTCTTATGCATAGACGATTACGGTTTGAACCTGGGATCCTTAGCACCCTGTGCGCTACAAATAGCACTTGGTACAAAAACTTGATTAGTGGGCACCGGCCTCTCCACACTGAAGATTTCTATGTAAACTTGTAGCAAGCATACCAGTTACGAATAGATTCTAACCACCTTAAGTAGAATAGAATCTAAACCCTAAATTAGTTAATAAATCCTATCGTATAAAATATTTTAAAATAAAAAAAATATTTAATCTTCACAGAACCGCAAAAGGAAGTATAAAATAAAGACAGCACGACACGCTCGCACAAATAGATATAACATAAATTCAGCAATCGGACCTGCAAAAATTACACTGGAGTGTAGCAACGTGTCCACTTGGAAAGAAGTTAGTCGAGCGAGCGAGGTTCCCGCTGGAAGTACGGGAATAAATACACGGGAGGTATTTAGGAGCAATGCGACGCTTATCGACGAAGCAACACTACGCGTTGATATTACCATACCTTAAAAAATTACATAAGTGTTTAGTTCCCTACAATATCTGTTTTATTTAAACTACTGACACTACGTACGAGTACGTTTATATAATTTGATTTTGTTCTCTTGACACTTTTAATAAACATTCTCAAAAAAAAAAATTGTGATAAGTCACATTATATACCGTTACGATTTAAGGTGCTCGTTACGTGAAAGTGCAACTTTTAAATATGTCTCTTAATCACGAATTAGGAAAGGAGTAATAATGTTTCTATCTTAATATACTATTGATATGATATTGACTTGTAGGAGTTAAATATTGAAACAAAGACCATCAAGGATAATATTCGGTAATAAATATGAGTAAATAACAACTCTATATAGTTCCAAGGTACAGTCGGGTACAAACGCCACGTGCCGCACCGCGGCGCCAGGTGCGCCGACCGCGTCTCTAAATTTAACGTCTTTATTTGTATTTCTGACTGTACACGCTTTCCACAAACCCACCCTAATTGGAAGGTGGCCATTTTAAAATAACGATACTTATTTCTGGAGAGAACTCTTGTTATTGTTATTGCTCAAGATCGTGTTCGAAGTACATAAATATGGCCGGTCGTGAGTGACTCACCTGGATATTGCAGTAAACGGTGCTAACTCTAACGCGAATGTTCACGCCAGCTCATAGTTACATTGTGTCGAACAATTAAATACGCGTGGGACATTTTTAAATGAGCAAAACTAACTGGAACGAATGGGATCGTAATTTGTATAGTAACAACTGATGAACGAGTAGACGAGCCAACTAAAAGGTAATATTTATAAAAAAATCTGGTGGCTAATATTTTTTTTGGTATAGTAGTCGTCATAAAATTGCCTAAATCACTCCCTTTAAGGACAAATCGAATGACACCACAGAAGTTTCAATTCGTCAAATCGTTTAGGATGTATGCGGACATATTTACATACGCTTAAAAATACTCTAATTCTTGTACAGTCGGGTAAAAACTCTCAAAGTTACTTCAACTCTAATTACGTGTCTAATGTTGAAGGTAGTCTCTTCTAAAATGCGATCGTCCAAATCAAATCTAAAAGGCCCGATTCAAATTCGCAGAAGCTCTCGCGTGAACAGTTTACGACACGGACATATGAACGTCATTAATACGAACACTCCTCACTGCGGCTTCCCACCGGCATTTACCACCACTCGCACTCGCTCCTGGCGTGCTTTCAGCCGGCACTTGCCAAAACCGATACTCATCAAAAGTAAGGTGAGGAACTAGGTATTTTATTCAATAATAACAAATTCGAGAATCCATTTTACTGTCAAAATTTTACCACATGGTCTCATCGTCCACAATTGTTTCCTATTTAAGTTTGGTATGTGGGTGTGAGTAAGGATCATTAGTGAACAAAGGGATTCAGGGTGGTTAGATAGGATGAGCCCTGGATAGGATAGATAGATATGCAGAGGTTACTAAGGTAAAATAAGTTAGCCAACAAGTTAAGACATGCATTTTAATCCTGGAGTTTTCAATTCCGAGAAACTGTTTTGTTCGGGGTTAACAAGTTAAACTCAATATGGAAACCTATGGATCGATTTAGGTGGAACTGCAGCATATATTTAATTTAAAGACGGGGCCTGATCTAGTATACTCTTTATCCCGGAAAACGGTTTAGTTCCCACCCGATAAAATGTAAGAGGTCTACCGAAGCGAAGCGATACAAGCCACTAGTAAAATAATTTAACTCGAATTAACTCATCAAGCACCGCGCCGCGTCCCGTGCGCAAAGATTCGTCATCCCGATGTGATGTCGGAACCGCGAGCCATAATTTGCAATACTTATTAGTTTACATTTATTACCATGTTTATTATTGAAACGACTATTAAATATCTTAACAAGCAATATACGTTGGGACGAACGCTTCCAAAAATAGTCGCATAGGTGGACTGCAGGCAATAAACCGACAAATGCGAGTATTAACTGACAATAATTAACTGCTAGAATATAATTAATTGCCGTTATAAATTTTGCACGTAAATCAATTAGGTTTTATGACACGTGTCGCTTGCGTATTTGGTGCTGGCATAAAGTTGGGGATAGTAGGGCGTCGTCATTCATGTCTGGTAGCTCATTGTAATCCTTGGAACCCATATCTATACCTTTCTTGCGGTCAAGATTGTTGTTAACATTAAAGACTTGATTGCTGTTAGTCAATCCTGTAAAAAATTTAACCGGTTGAGAAGAGTTACACATGTTGTGGTAACCTACGTTACTTTCTTCACTGATATTTTACTTGAGGTTAACAGAAATAAAGTACCAAGTTTAAATTGCTAATACTCACTTTACATGTTGAGAATTAGATATAATCGCGTATCAGATAAAGTCTGGTATGTTTACAAAAAAAATTGAAATACTTTTGAAATCAGACAATTTTTTTTTGATTTTGTCAAGTACATAAAACGTAACCTAAAATAAAGTAGGTAGTTATCAAAACTCCTAAGGGAAATGAACTCCTAAGGAACAAGTACCTACATTTTATTTCTCACTTCTTCCAAATATAATGTAAGCTGTACGTAAATAAGTTAAAAACAACTTTAAATTAAAACTAGCCAACCCTAGTTAACACAAGTGTTTTGTGAATAGTTTAACTACCTAATGCATGTTTTATAGCTCTGTTTACTATCGGCATAAACTTATATAATTTGCCAGTAATTAATAGTTGTATTACCGAACTGCCCTTTGAAGATAATCTTTGGAAAGAGCTTTTGAAGTACATAAAGATATTACCCACGTAAATTAGTGTGAACATAAATGATAAGGTAGTTTAATTAATATGATTTATGTAGTGTAACACGTGTGCAGTGATGCTGCTGCACCTGATATTGTTTTCTGTGAAATATCCCCAACAGAGCTCAGATCTTTATGTATTATTGACGAGGAGACGAGACAATTGTGTAATTGTCCAGTAGGCTATACGATAAGCAGCGGATTCAAGGACAAAGACACATGCAATATAACGCAGTACACTTTTTCGGCTATTTACTAAAGATATGTCTATAATATAAAGTATATTTGTCTGCTCTAGCGGATTGAACAACTTAAGTGTTGATATGCCTGTAAAACTCCACCATTCTATTCATACGTACCTATTACAGAGTGAGCAAGGCATCATATTATAAGACAGAATAGACGAAAGACCCCTTAAGCAATCGCATTATGCGACATTTTTGTCGCTGTTGCACCAGTAAAGGAGTTCTCTTTATTAGTCAACTGAGTAACTTAATAGGTATTTACAAATCTGAAAGCTGTCGTCGATCCACCTATACCGATATGAATGTGCATGATAATAATAAGTAATCTAATGGTCTGATGGGTGTAGATATTCAGTTTATAGAGGCCGCTGGCCGCCCGCCAGCAATACACCAGGTACTCGATACCCGATTCATAATATTGGACAAGGATATTTCAGGTGATGTGATTTGCAAGGTTTATTGCAATAGGTTTGAAATCCACCAAGTTTGTTTAAGTCACGCGTAGGAGCGAAGGGGTTC
>LGAG01000393.1:443815-488352 GCA_001278395.1 Lerema accius
ATGAATTCTACTCTTCCGCGGGCAAACCCGCGGGTATCGTCTAGTAATGTATAAAAATTGTAAAAGTTTGTTAGAAACTTGCTTTTATTACACTAATAAAAAAAATAAGCTCCTAAATAATGAAATACGTACATAGGTACCTAAATAACGAAATCTAATCGTAATTCACTAAACTTTAACAATTAAAATAATAACAGTTCATAAACAGTTAGTGAGATACACGTACCTCCAGCAATCCAAAAGTAAATTTTCCAAGTTAATTTTCAGTTTTGAGAGACTGCATTAATTCCCGGCATCGGTGCTTCAGTGGACCTTATCTCGAACTCCCACTGCGTCCAAGTGCATTTAAATTTAAATCTAGAGCCACCTTGGCGGTAGCTTTTCAAGTAATTTACGAGTGAATATTAAGCATCACCTACCAGGGGAACAGAACACGCTAGGGGTGGAGTTTTGTGTGTTTTACTAATTGCCAAAAGATGGTAATCAGGTAACGGAGAAGGCTATCTATCTTACTCGAACGCACTGAACTATTCATCTTTCATCTCGCTCGCCGTCGACCGTCCTGAAGATATAACTCAAATGCTGAAGCAAAAACCATGACAAGGAATTAATTAGAGCTCTAGGTAAATAATGAAGATTGTCGCTCGCCCTAATGAGTTTTCGTAAGTCGCAGTTTGGTGAAATAATTATAAAGGCAGGTAATTAAGAAGTTGTGGATAGGTATGCTAATGGAAGGGGGATTAATGAGCGGAAAAATTTATAAGTTATTTTCGACAAGCAATAACAGTGTCCGGATATTACGCGTGAAATGAAATTTTCTAGATCACTACCGAGTTGAACTTTGAAGTTTCATTTGGTTACTTACATTATTAAGTTGACTAGGTGGACATTACCTATTCGGGTGTAACACATTAATTTACTTTCATACTGCCTAGGTATGTACATAAAAATTATAATTGAATACACGGCATCAACTATAAGACATTTTATTAAGTTTTTATACCTACAGGTCTTTATTTTATTAAATTCCTGGTTTAATACTTAAAATTTTAATAGGTCCCTTCATTTTTACAGAAATGTTTAAAGGCATCTCATAAAGCATGTTAGAAAACTTGTTAAAAAGCTCACAAAACATGCAACATAACTAATAGCGTCAGTATTCTTTGAACAGCGCATATTACGCGACAAGCCACCCCTGGTTAAAAAACAGACGCAGTACAAATGTTTGTGTAACTGTGTGATTGAGGGCACCGTGAAACAAAACGACCTGATCGTCGGACAGAGCAGTCAGTGTCAGAAGGTGTGCTGACTGTTGCCGACGATTTATTTGAAAAAGTGAACATTGAAAAAGAAGTAAAAGAAAAAATAAACCAACTTCAAAAAAGGTAAATAAAAGTATGAAATAATGGATTAGGGATCTAAATTTTTTTATAAGGTTAGTGTGTTTTTACTACGATAACTATATTGCCATCGACGCCTAGTGCACTAATACAATACAAACTTGTATATAAGTAATCATCGATGTATCACAAGACATGTCCCTTATTGAAAACCGTACGTACTCGTAAATTGGTCCGGTAGTTTGAAAGATAAAGAGGAAGTTTCGTTTGCACAAACACAACAAATGCACATCCTCTCATCTTAAACGCATACATCTACCATCTCCGTTTTATAGTAAAAAGAATTTAATTGACATATTATAATGTCGGGAAAATTTATGCTAGCTGCAGGAAATAGACAATATTTTTTAATTTTACTGTTGTATGCTTTCCGTACCTGTTTACATTCAACTAGGTTGGCGTTTTGTATTTTTTTACTTGAATGTTAACGCCAGGTTTTCACTTTAAGTAACCAATTTATACCAACAGACCGAGTGCATCCTGACTTGAGAAATCAACGCTGACTCGATGACGATATACAACGATTTGAGTTCATTAGTATACCACAGACTAAGCTGGTGTTAGTATACCGAAATCCCGACATAAAACACAATAGTATAACCTTAATGACATCACATTAGGCCCTATATGGCATCATATATGTAGATTAGTTAACGATTTAGGTATAAATAAAAAAAAAAAGAATTGCGAAGGAGGTGAGTCGTGTGTATTTATTTAAGACCTTAATATAACCTATTTTTGGAAATGTAACTTTCATCCGACCCTTAATAGCCTGAACAATAATGTCACGGTTTTTCTCTTCTTTATTATGCGACGAGCCACCCTTGTTTATAAAAAGAACACCTCGAGTAGAAATGTTTGAATAAGTGTGTGATTGCGGGTAGAAAGCAAAATAAGTCAAAAAGGTCGCCCTTTATGTTGACGGGTAGCGCCATCACACGGAAATAATGTAAACAAATCTTAATTTTTTTTTTGAAAATAAAACATTTTTGTACGGTATATGATTTGCTTGTAGGGCGAATAGAATCAACCGGGGTGAAGAGACACGAGTTTACCAAAATGGAAATAGTAGTTACGGATTATGAACAAATTACAATCGGCAGTGTACGTTTCATACCATACATAGGTAGGTACTCGTATAATACAAGTGAGTGAGTCTCGCGAAGCAGTTTTGTATCGTCATAAAGAAGTCGGCGTATATTTTTCATAGAGCCCCCTTGAGCAACAAAGAGGGTGCTATGACGCGTGTCGATAGTTTGTCTGCGCTGACCGTTTCCTGCCTCAGAACAGGAGTGCCTCGGAGTAGACATCTTATGCTGTACTAAAAAAGTTTTAGAATAGTGTCAACGTTTAATCTAGAGTCAAGTAAAAGGTTTTTTTCAACTATTTACGGCAAGTTCAGTGGTCAATTCAATTATGATAATCCTATATTTTCCGGCACTAATTTACAAATTAATGACTGATATCTAACGATAACAATCGGAACTGATTGTATATCGCGTTGATTTAACCTCGTAACGTAATTTTTTTTCCATCAGTATAATGGTTTTTAAGGAAACGATCATTAAAAGCTCCAGTAATATTATTACAAACGTAGAAATACAAACTCAATAATATAACCGTATAGATTATTCGGTAAAAGTTGTCAGTTTATTTGAGCAAAGTTGTGTCGCCGCTCCCGTGCGTCCCCGCGCGGCCGCCGAGGACATTATTATGTAAGGACATGACCGGGCCTTTATGATCACCTCGCTTCACGGTGGATGCGCTACCGGCCCACCGCGCACCTTAGGGTTGAATACACAAAATTTTTCGTAAGGTAACAAATGTTTTTTATTAATTTTATAAAAATTGTCGGTTGTATCACAAGATGAAGAGGTTTTTGAGGTGGATTTATTGACTTTGGTGATAAAAGATTTTATTTAATTGTTAGAGCTTTTAGATTTTCTTATTATCGTTTTAAAGAAAAACAAATAGAAGAATTATTCACGTTTTACGTAAATCGACTCAGTCTTTGTCTTAATAAAATTATTTATTAACTAGATTTCGTTGTTACATCTGCTGAAGCTCGCAATATAACTAAAAGTCGTTGCACTCAGAATACTATACCTAATTATGTCGTTAGCGCGGAAAATAAAAGTCATCAGTTTCGTTATTAAAAAAACCTGTTATGAGCCCGTCTTTGATTATCAAAAGGAGAGAGTTTAGAGGCAATAGCGACAAAAATATTATATACCTAGCTAAACTTTTCATTATTAATTATCAACTTAAAGCGACAACCCTAACCGTCCGGAAGTTAGTGCGCAGATTCTTTATATTTATATTCACCTTGTCGTGCGTCCGCAGATTTATTCACTTCTTTAGAACGCGGACTGACCGGCCCGCCGCCGCCGCGCGCCGCCCCACCTAGCGCGCACGCACTCGATACAGATGTCGTGTCGTCGCGTTTCTATACTACAAAATTACACTTAAACTGCAATTCTACAGATAAAAAAGTATATGATACAAAAATAAAAGCAATGTCTTAATACTTATCCGTCAATTGAAAGTACAATATTTAAAAGGTTCTTAAAATTTTAAGATAACCATTCTCTGTAAATCGGATACGAGTAACAAACGCACTTCATGGAAGGAATAATTTTGTATCTACACCTAGTTAGACAGTACTGCAACTTCGACTAATTTTCAATTTCAATAGTTTTACGACTATGAAACCTACTTTTATCATAGGTAGTTAGAGTATTTAAAAAAGTTGTAACTATAACACGGAACGCAGCGTTTGCAACGCACAGTGCGTGACAACATACCCCTGTCGGCTATGATATGTGTTGCGGAAAATTTTGTTTTTCAGCCGCCGGTAGTGACAAATGTAGTTTATTCGGGGACAGTGATTTACCATCCGACGTTACCAAGTTTGTTTATCAACTGACCGTACCTATGCTTAAGCTATTTTTTATAACGAAAGGGAGCAGGTACTTACCTAACAAAAGCCTGTACTCTATCTTTTGAGTATGTGATGTTAATTTTAAGAAGGTATTCGTATATGAAACGCTCGTATCCCTGCTGCACGGAATAACTATTCCGTGCCCTGCTGCTCGACTACAGGCATAGTCGGAAAGTGAATGGGTGACCACTAGTAACTTACCTCACTTTTTTGTTCTGAACACTGAGTATATTATATTTTTTGGTCTGTAGGTATAGGTAGGTAGGGAATTGTCCAGCAAGGGAGCTTAGCGTTTGGTCTTCTCATTTTGTAAGGCTTGAACCCACATGTCGACAATGTATGAGAGTGACAAAATTGACCACATGTGGCATAAACCGTCCGGATATTTGTATGTATTCCAGCACAATATGATCACAAATCAAGCAGTCGCGACGGCTGCGATCATCGCTCGTTATTTATAGCGTAAGGTGATCGGCGAGGTATCAAACAAAACCACCGATTACACGCACGTCTTGACGACAAGTGTTGGCGGCGAGATGGCCGACCCTATTTATATTCAACTGCCCATAGCTCACTAATGGTCTAGTGCCGATTTATTTTCCGCATTACTGGGTATAAAAAATAGTGCTATCCAACTGGGGCACTATAATAGGTTTTGTTTACAACATGATTAAGGGAATACATACGTATAGCTATAGAGACAGGCTTAATTTGGGAATTAAATCCAAAACTCTTCGTTCAGCAAGCAGCGGCACTATTAACTGGGCTACAAAGTCGTCAAAGAAGTAATTGATATAGGCAATGATTAAAAAATTAATTGATTTTAACCCTACAACTACCAATTCACTGGACAGTGTGTTCAGAAGATAAAAATGAGTTTTTTGTCCTGAATACAAACCAACCAGTCCGATTCAAACATAAATATGGCGTAATAATAATATTAACGACCCGGCACGCGTTCATTAAAGCACTCATTCACCTCACAATCCCTCGCGCAAACGTCATAAGTAATAAAAAATAAAATCGAAAAAATCAAATAATAAGAATGACCGTTACGCCGCTGGCGCCCTCTGTTAATTCAAAAGCAGTTATTTGCTGCGCCGAATAAAATAAATAGCACGAAGGTATAGGTGGGTTGAAATTAAAAGTTGAAGTGGAACAATAGTTTGGGGGTAAGTCGGGGTAGCATCCCCTGTGGCCGCGGGCGTGAAGGGTGCACGTGGGGGCGATTGAGCACCATTCAATTTTTGAATTGTTAATCATATGCGCGGCAGAATATCTTGTTCACATGCTCTGTACGAAAGCTTAGAAAATTTCATTTTGTTTTGGACAATGTAAAGGTGAAACGCTAATAACTTTTAATATATTTTTGATATCTCCATAAATTTTAAATTCAAAATCTTTATACTTATAGCCACAGAATAACGAATAATACATACATACAGCTTGTAGCTATTAACACAGAACAAGGAAAGTGTATATAGCTTTCTTCCGTCTCTATTGAGCATTCCTTTTAACAAGACTATTTTAAAAATGAAATTCACAAACGATATTTTTAATCTGTTCCTTTGCTCTCATACATAATACTCTGTCTTCGGGTACCTATAGATACAAACACGACATACCTACTAAATACTAAAATGTACCTATAAAAGAGCAATTATTTCGCTGTTATTTCACAATGTTTTTATCTCATCATCTCGCACGGCCAGGTGCCTGTAACGCGTAACACCAAATCCGGTTAGCAGTCCCCAGGTATGCAGCGCCGGATTATACGCAGGGGGTCGGTGGTACCCCCAACATACTTTTGGACCGGGAATGCATGCGAGGGCATTTATGTTGGCTATTTGATAAATAGATTTTAAGATCATTTATTTTGGTGATCAATACTATGAATACGGGCAAAGTTGTGAATTATAATGATCCGATGCCGCCAATGCATTTGTCTGTAATAAAATAAAATGACAAATATAATATTTCCCAATTAATATTATTATGATATGATAATTAAATAAATGTAACGCAAAAATTGATTTGATATAATATTTCGTAGAAGAAATCTATTTCATTTGTTCAAATCAAACTTTTCTATTAAATTTATAAAACAAAACGTTGCATTTGTATAATAATAGTATATACCCTGTCTAGTCCGTTAAAATATCTTAAATAAATTATCTAATTTACAAAACAAATAAGTCATAGTATAATTCGTCTTAGTTTTAACCACAGTTGGGAACTCAACCTAGAAACGAACCCCGAAGCTTCCGCTACTCGCCGCTCGGAGCGCCACTGTCGCCGCCCACGCGCGCTTTAGCTGAATGAACGTATTGGCTCAATTCCATCAAGGTATGTTTTCAATTCATGCTCCAACTATACAGTGGTTTTATGATCGACTCCGAGAAGCGCTTTATGATTAAAATTTATTCCTCCTTTAACAACGACGTTGTAGGCACTAAAACGATTTTATAATTTTTACGACTCTATCCTACAAACTAGTTCACCTCCACCTGCTCAGTGCTTGGTAAATAGTGTACGTGAGTAATGTTGCAGCTATTTCCTTTTGATATTAGTACCTAGTAGTTACCTACATAATAAAAGTGCTTATGTCCGCTACTGTATTTTGTGGAATAAACGTAACCTCTACTTATTGTATCATCATGATTCATGACCATCCGTGGTAAATCGTTGGTTATAGTTACTGTCTCCAGTTATCAGTAGTTTGGTCATCTCTAAAACTTTCAAAAAGCAGACAATGATGTCTAACGTTAAGGGTTAAAGTCGATAAAATGCTAACATGGTTGATTTAACTAAAACAGGAATTTTATTATCTATTTCATTTTCTTACATTAGGTGTTTGCGCCAACTGGCAATCGATATCGGATTGTCACTATTTTCTTACTTCCCAATTTGGTACGTGTAAACAATGTACTTAATATGAATTCATAGGTCTATTAAACGCCCAATGAAATTATTAAATAGAACTCGTGTTGTACCTTCGCAAAGTTTTTACATTAATACGCATTAACGATTACTTTTGACGGCAGATGTTAATAACTAAGGTACAACCGACAACTCAATTAAAGCGAAATCCGTTCATCCCACGCTGATCCTTAATACTTAGACATAAGATTGAAAATCGTTCGTCGCATCTTTCTTACTGCAAAATGTTTTACAAAGTACACCGGTAACAAAAAGTAGAGACAAATAATAATATCCCTCGCCAGTATAATGATTCTTATTTGAAGGCGCTAAAGTCTATTTTCTCGTGCATGTAAAGTCAAAAGGAGCGTTTAGTAAAGCAAGCGTACTTTCCTATGAACATAGTCGGTGCCAGTTGACACAAATAATCAATTAATACGCCCAGTCTCGGTAATTAGTCGCGAGTCGCACCTCGCTGCTTATGATTAAGATGAATCTTTGGGACGACGTTATACAACATCCTGCCAACATTCGCGGTCGATGTAAAGATATGGGACAGACAGACACCATTATAATCAAATTATTTAGTAACTAACTTAATCCTAAACATATAAAATTACTTGCTTTTAAAAATGCAAATTAGTATTATTATAAGGCAGCATTCATGTACCTATGTGTGCAAAAGTATTGTAAAAGATGTGTATAGTTAGTTATACGTATGTGAATAATCTGGTATTGTTATCTTCCGAATGACGTCGTCTGAGGGAATGAAGTGAAAATCTTACAAAGGGAACTTGTTTACCTCTAATTAATATCCGTAGGTGAGAACAGAAGTGACATGGAGATAAAATTATTTATCTGACAATGTTTACAAAAAACGTAAAGTCCAAAAACATTAATAAAAAAAATATGCAAGAAAAAATACAATCTTGAATAAAACTTCTTTTTGAGCGACAAAATTATGTTGTTAAATAAAATTATATTCGAGGTAAATCTAATCGAATACTGTGTTAATTTAATAAAAAAAAAATTATGACCAACACAAAATTAAGTAGTATTGAATAAGTAGGTATTGTTAGATACTTATAAAACAAAACTTGTAGTAATTTAACTAAAAACGATTGTAAAGCATATCTTAACTTTTTCAATAATATATTAAAATTCCAATTTTTTTATTACTTTTTTAAATTAAATGAGGCTACTCAATGCCTCCTATAGCCCGCAAGATGTAGAGAATGACATCAACCCATTAGCGGCGAGCAGTCAGCGCCCTTGGATATAAGTACGGAGCTCTCTCTGACTGACGGATGTAAAGTTACTCTAAAAGCTAGCTTGTTATGATGTTATTATCCACTGTACTGTTTGTAAACGTTATTGGAAGAACATCGATTTATTCATTGATCTTTAACCCGTTCGATTCTGGAGTGGGGCTTAAAAACTGAAGTTGGATATTTTTCTGAATAAGAGGAGCTTAGATTTTTATTCATATTAGACGTCTTTTTTATTTTATTTTTTTAACATATCAACGTAATCAATAGAACTAATTTCAATTGTATTACATTTACAGAGGTTTATGTAAATGGCCATATAAAATGCTACTAATAATTTTATACAGTATTCCATAAAATCAGTACCTACAAGCAAGTCTTTTACCCAGTTACGTAAATTTATCTTAATTATCTAGCTATAACATTATCACTGACTTAATCCTTAAAATGACATAATCCAATTTTTAAAACGAAATTAGTATCATAACAAGTTGTCGGTGTAACAGGATAAGCAACCGGTATAATTTTATTAAAGTGTCATCAAAGATAAAAGCTCTTTACCCAGGTTGCGTTAATCAACCCCAAGTAATGAGGGTGTCTTGAAGGGCGGAATCAATTAATGAATATTTTACTCCAACGGGATCTTAATAAACGATTCGTGTCCGGATTTTTGGGGATTGTCCGGGATTTCCGGTGATTTATCGGTTCCCGTAAAGAGTGGAGTGATTGATTTAAAATGATTTAATCGAGTTCCGTTTAAGGTGTTTTGTTTACTGTTTATCCAATTTCTGTTTATGTATTAGATCGACAATTTTAGAATCTTATAGTTTTCAAATAAATTTCTCTTTGATTTGCGTGTGGGTCTTCGGTGATACAGATGTTCATTGACTCTAATTTCAAATCATGATTTTGTTTAAGTGTTTATGTTAGGCGTAAAGATAAACGAGTTACGTCTTGTAGGATCCCAATTTTATTATTATAAGGAGGAATGCTTTCTTGTGACTCATAATATCTTTGCCTTCCTAATTAGGGGCAAGATAACTTGTATTGAACGTTGTGATGAATACTTATAAATTCTTCCTTATTGAAAAGAAAAATGCTTTGCATTTGGAAATTAACAAGTATTAGGTAGGCACCAGCAGGGGCGCTAGCAGTCGGTAATAAACAATTAAAATTCATTAATGTCAAGAGTTACCATAAATTATAATCATTTAAAAATATTCTTGAAGCGTTCGCTTTCAACATGTTTTCATAAAATTGTTCATTAACACTGTTATAAACTTCTTTTCTTCTCTAAATCAAGAAATGAGTTGAACAGATGGCAACGCAATAACACGGCTGGCAAACAATATTTTGTTTAAAACTGAACCTTATTTTGCTCGAATTAAGGTACATGAAACATTCTGCGGGGATGAGCGAAAAATTGTCGAGGCTGCTTTGAAAAATAAATTAGGATGTCAAAGAGAAGTCACCTGAGAATTCTATATTTTACGAGGTTCTTTTAAACGCAAAACCCATGTTATATTACGAGGTATAAAATATTAGACGCTGTCTCCTGAAGATCACTCGAAATGAAAGACATTTGAACTTTTATTATCGTTTCATGTTCTATTAATATTGGGTTGAAAGAGAAATGCGAATGTAATATTTTTATGTTTGAATATACGTTAAGATACGGTCGGTTGTTCTGTTACATGAACTTGTATTTTATTTAATACTTTGATCAAATTATTGGCTTAATTTTATCAGATCAGATCTAAAGAAAACGTGTTCTTTAACAGTGTAATGTGTTCATCTCCTTTTTTTCAGAAGAAACCCATGCCCTGGAATTAATAGAGGGCTTTTAATGGATTGAAGCCATATCAATAATTTTATTAAAAATCAAACTACTTATAATAGTTTCTAAAACCCAACAGTTGAAAAAACACTTTCTTAAACTTCGCAAAGTTCTACCTAGTCTCTTTCATTAGATATTGGAGAAGGCATTTTTTTGGTTCATGACAGTCTTCTGTGATAAGACGGCAAATTCTATAATTAGTGGATAAATAACGCACTTCCTAGGATACTATTATTTAAAATATACCTATTAGGAAGTGACAGATGAACATCCACTTAGATACAATAGGTAGTATACACATCGACTGAAATCATAAACCATTGGTGGTAATAATATTACCACCTACATAATAGGTACTTAATTTTACAGTAAAGTAATCGTGTGGCCAATTGCTGTGCAGCTAAATAAAAGTGGATTTTCCCAAAGAGTGTAGTTCGAATGATAAATATTTTAAAGTATTTCTTTAAGTGAGAAGTTTAAGCTGTTTTAATGAACAATCTGCGGGGCCCGGTTTGACGGTAATCTTTACAAATGGTGCTCATTCCCTGTAAGGAGGCTATTGCACTGACCGGGATTTGATAGGTCTTAGATATTACTAGAAGATAATAACTAAAGTACATTTGTGATGATATTAACAGTGAGGTGGTAGTTTTTGAATCTTGTTATAGAAAACTAAATTTTATGAATTATACTATTGTATAAGAAAGACAGAAAGACCGGTCAGAGTGGCGAAATTTGGGAGAGGCCTATGTCCAACAGTGGACTTTTAAAGGCTGATGGATGGATGGATAAGAAAGACATACCTACTAATGTAAAAGCATCAGTCTTGACTCCTTGAATGGAATTGCTATGAGTAATTAGAAAAGTAATTTAAGAACTCATAATTATTGTTTAGTATAGGTAAATAACTAATTCGTACATACATACATTATAAGGGTGATATCTATATCCGTAACCCTTTCTTATTGTCTGCCATTATTAAACTTTTACGATATAAATTATTTTAACAAAACATCGCAGATAGTGTATAAGCTCCTTTATAGGGTCGGTTGAGCTCGCGGTGTGCTTTGATAACTATTGAGATTGTGATGTTGGAATGGATCCTTTTTACCTAATGTATTGTAAAGAAACCTAAAGAAATGTTAGTGATCTCGGTTCAAACTTGTTTATTATTAAATTACTGTCTTTACTGAGATGTAATATATCGGTAGATATTTTTGTTTATAAATGTTGGTATTGCAATAATAATTGTATATGAAATAGTGTTTGGGTGAATCGAAAATCAAACTGAGGACTTTTTACTTACTCATCGCGAATCTAAATCGCACTACGCCAAATTTATTAATTCATTGTTATGGATTTACAAACGATTAACATTAAAAAATCGAATCTAAAACATTAATAAAGTAAGTGCCCAAGCGGTGTCCCTTGGTGCACTCCACCGTCAATACCGCTTCCCGCAGCGTTGCCTCCCGTGGTCAGCTTGCTAATGGCCATTATGGTCAAACTATAGGTAGGTACAGCATGCTTTAATACCAGACTTCACTGATGAGGCTTTTGTTATGTCGATCAATTCAAATTAATAAAGGGATTGGCTTTGCTTTGCTTTGGACTTTTAATTTTGCTGGAAAATCTGTGTAGGTTAATGGATTTGACTGCGAACAATAGTGTAGTCAAAACTTTTTTCATTTATTTTTCATATTATTCTTTTTTCTTATAATGGGTTTCAAAAAATTTTGTAACTCATTTAAAGATTAATTGCGTAACAAGATTAAATTCTGTTTCGTTGATTTTCTTATGATTAAATTTATTGCTCAGCTAATCCCAAAAAGATTATGAATGTCTGGAACTATACCTCTGAATAAAATAAAATTAAAATGTATTATATTATTAGTTCATTTTATAGGTGCTAAACAAAGTTTCCTTTTAAATTTTCAATCCTGTCAACCGAGTGTTCTGGAAACTATGGCGTAATCAGGTTTATTAACCGAGAGTGCGACCTACTTTTCAGGTAGTGACTAGCTAGCGTAAAGTTTCTACAACGTAAATATCAGCCGACAGGAATAAAATAGACGTGCAAAAATGTAAGCACATTTTTGTAAAATGTTAAGTCTACACCTTAGCGATATCTGTAAACAATTCGATTTACAACTGATGTTACTAGCATCGGAAGTCAGGATCCTGTAAGTAAACTTTCAACAATAATTTTAGCTACAAACTTACCTACCTACAATAAAACTCTCCTCTGCTGTATCTTCGGATACATAGCCAATATATCGTAGTCGTAAACTTTTACAGTGAAGTGATTCAATTTATAAAGACACAACTGATCTCGTACAAAAAATAGTGTCACAAAATTGGTATCACAAAATTAGTATCAAAATTAGTGTCAAAATTTGTATTCCAGAAGCTCTATTTTGCCTTCATGTTGATAAGTTCTTGTCTACAATACACGTGCATTTGCACAAAGTAAATAGCATCAACCAACAGTCGTAACAAATTCAGTTTCTACAAAGAGAAATTGTTCAATATTACTCCAGGAACGCGCCAGGAAATCATTTTATAACCCGAAGACGCGTTAGATGCAGCGAATTTAGCAGATTTAATCTATTTGGTAGAAACTATTACAAACACTCCCAAATCTGATTATGTACTGGAATAAAAACAGGAAATGAATTCACTGACTGAATCACCTATTTCGAACTATGATCCAATCCAATCTTTGGACGTGTGAATTATTTGTTTTCATTTTTTTCACAGAGCTGTTGATTTTGGACGCAATGACGACATAATGAACGAGTCGGTTTGATGAAATGGAATTCCGTATATCCAGAAAATTTCCTCAGACCACAGACATTGCTTATCTAAAAAGGGGTATGTGACACGTAGTTTTGAAACCATATGGAACCGTAACAATCATTCAAGTGTACTATAATTTATTACATTTTACATCTTATATGACTAAATTTAGTTTTTAAGATGATTAAACATACATATAAAGGTTAGAATCCAAATCATACGTCAATCGTGTTGAACCCGTTTAGTTACCTAGATGCAAAAAAGTAGAGATACTCGTACATAATGTTGCCTCAACGATATGAGGTCATATGATGTGCAAAGATTTAAAACAGAATACTAAGGAACTCCGAATCCGATGTAAATCTTATATGATAAATAGCGTTTTAAGTGTTTTACGCGAGGCGATGACGATGTTGTTTTGTCTAGCGTGGCGCCGCAGGAGTAGCTCAGTGTCGAGTGAAGTGGGGCCTTTGAAGTGATGCTGATCACCGGCCCCGGTAATACAAACAGTTTGGACTACGTGCTTTATGGGCGAATTAATTACATCGACGCCCCATTATGTTGGCCAACGAGGTGATGATTGTGTTGTAGGAGCGTTGTACGAGATTTTTTTTGATGTCCAATTTATTTAGATGCTTGGTCCGGAAGGAAACTGAACCTGGATGGTGGGCGAATAAGTCTGATTTTATCGCTGCAAAATGAGTTTATGGGCGATCTGGATCATCACTGCTAATGCGCGTTAAGTCGATAATTAATTAACAGGCTCCTTTCAGCTTGTATGGAATATTGAAGCTCAATGACGATTACGATTTCTTTTCACTATCACTAACCAAATGACAGCACTTGAAATTCCGAGCCTTTGAATCGTAAACACCCAAGTTGTACAGATTTAAATTAACTTTCTTGAGCATTTGTACCAGTGGGAGAACTTGTACCATACGGAAGATAAATATTGCTTGGTGCATTTTCCGTATTTACCGGTAATACAAAGTCGGTTGGATCCACACCTCAGGTCTCGCAGCGCCTCGCGAAGGTAAACAGCTGTCATGTCGCTCACACGTCCGAGTTTTTAGTACACCGGATATACAGCACTGAATGCGTGATGTAATGTACGTTAACCTATTATTAACATCGGATATGTTTGATTCTTTTGCGCAGTGGGTGAGGTTTCGGATATAGAATCAAATATTTCCACATTATCTGCCTCAGAGTTGTTAAGAGTCTTGGGAGAAAAGTTAAAACTGCCCTATTTACACGATAAACCTAGGAAATAATTATTTCAGTATTGTGTATAGAAAGGCATGATCGTGTGGGCGTGTTTTTGCAATGCTCTTAAACATAGTAGTGGTATATTTTACAGGCTAAATAGTTGGATTACGTATGGCCCGGACAAGCTCATAAATGCCAAGACATGTAATCCCGTGTCGTTATTTATTAATGGAGAAGTGGCGAAGTGGAAGACAAACTCTGACGTGAGGGTTCTGTAGCCTAGATTATCGTGGAAATAAGTTTTGGGCTGGTGTTGAATGTCTGCGAATAAAATAATTTGGGGAGTCTAAATAAAGCAATTTCCTCTTTAAGAAGACTATAATACAACATGAGTAATAACCGACGCGTGTAAAAGTAAATTATCCTGCAATGTTCCTTTGTCAATAATAACGGTAGCATGCAAAAGAGTGTAATGGCCACTTAACAGAGTAAATTAACTGTCTTCCTGCCGGCCTATAAACTGTTCCTACTCAGCTTGGTAATTTTAAAGTTACAATGAAATTCGGTTAGATACCTAGGTTGACTTTACCATGAGTACGTTCTGGCGGATTACGAGGTCATTCGTCTGTGATAGCTAGCAGCTAGACTAATAGTTCCACATGGATCTTCTAGGACTGGCGTGGACCAGCGGAACCATAAAACCGATAAACGGAACGTTAACCCGTAAATCACCTCGACTACACCTGGCCCGCTCGCTGCCCATAAACCTAGTTCCCGGACATCTGGACAAAGACTCTTGTCGTTTAATTGCATTTGTTAATCAGCTTCGTGGAAATTTACGCTTTTGACTGTACTTTGTGGTACCTGGTTCTTGTAAGCGTTCAGAAGGTAATTATCATCGAGTTCTACTGATTATGTTCTAATAGAGATTGGCTGTAAAGTATACTGACCTACCTTTCGGTGTATACTTATTTGTTATGTGTCTAATGCTCAAATCTGGTAACAGAGGTAGAGATATATCCAATAGCATTTCATAATGTTACATTCAGTCGATCCGTTAGGGCTGTTAACACACATACGTTCGATAAACATTACCCTTTCTCAGGCGTAGTTCGAGAAAATTAGGTATTGCTGTATTAAAATTACACGGTATACGAAGAGCGTTCGGTCTCCTATCAAACTCCAAGCTACCAATACTGGACGTTAGTCCACGTCATCGATCTAACGACAGAGCCAGCGGTAGGAACATTTTACGCTTGCAAACCGCTATTTAGTTTTTATTTCCGTGCGCGTATATTTAGAGGCGGAATGCGGTAAGCGACGCACGATCTGGATTTATGCGTGGTACCTGACTTCTATTTGGAGCACAATGGGCTCGGTGTGCACCTAATTTGTATGAGACTTGGATGGTCGGCTGCCAGCGACGGCGGCTGACAATTGGCGGGTGAGATCCATTATTATTTGTCGATGCTTCTAAGTAGGTCTGTAATGAAATGTATTGATAACCTGATAATTGTGGTTTGTGGTTTGAAAGATGCATGAAGTAGTTCAGTTTTTGTACGTGTTTAGTGTTTACATTCATGTATATTCGCGTTTTGATTAATTGTTACAAAACCACTTTTGATGATCTCAGTATCCGCAAAATTGTGGGAATCGGGGTCAATGACTTACGATGTCCAAGGTGATCTTTTTCCGCTGTAAGAATGGATTTACAAAGTTAATGAGTTAGTCTAGTGAATACCCCACGTTCTCACTTGGGACATCGAGGATATGAAGACAGTTCTTTTGGTTCTAGGTATTATAAAAATTGGTTATTTTGGTGCGATTTTTACAATTTATGCACGGAAAAGTAACTATGACGGCAGCGGTTTCCGAAGGTTAAGTTAGTTAATGAAGCAGCCAGTAGAGATAGAGATTTTATTTAAAGTTGTAAACAAAATAAAAAATGTTATTGTTCATCTTGTTAGTCGCGACGTATTTGTATCTGTCGTAAGTCGCGTCGTCACAATCTGTGATTAATGCGACTGGGACATTAGACCGACTAGTCGTGGTCACAGTCGGACATTGGGAAATTAAAAAGTTAATAAATTTAAATAAAGAATAACCGTGAATTTAGCAGTATCCTCCATTGTAAGTTGAGCTCTGAAGATTTTGTAAACAGTTTTTAGAATACTTTTACACAAAAAACAAGGATATATTGTGTACCAGTAAGTTTCCTCTAGACCAGTAATTTCAGGAATCTATTGAATATCTACTTACACTGTTAAATATTTTTTGGTAAAAATCTCATAATTACATTTTTTCATACAATACAATTAGGTTAGTGTCATTTACAGTGACTGATACTAAAATAAATCCGTTTAGTTCAAGGTTAAAAGTTAAAACTAATATTGTAAAAGAATAAAACCTGAAAAAACAAACTTCAACAACAAACCGCTAATCGTGTACCGGTAAAATGGTTATCCAATCACATCCGGTCGGCGGCTGTACGAAATTCAAATTCGAAAATAGAATGACACGTATAACGTGTAGCTCAGTCAGGATGAACGGACGGACGGATGGTTCTCTACTACTCTATGAATTAATTTTCGCTGTTTGTGGTAACACTGTAAGAAATCTGTGTTATTGAAATTAATTAAATATATTAGGTATATTTAATGGATAATATTTTATTAATCTAATTGATTATTATTGCAACCATAACTCTATCAAATCAAAATAACTCTTTCTGTTTTTTGTGTCTATATTTTCACAGCCAAATCACTATTTAGTGTTGAAATTAGAGGACGAAGGACATGCCAAATAATTATTGTAAAGGTAAAAAGAATGCATGCAATGTAGCGTGGATCCTTTTTTTAAATCTTTTACTAAGAATTATCTACTGTAGTATGAAATACTTTTGCCCTCGACATATTATTTGCCCGCGACTCCTTGTTTCTCAACCAGTCTCGCTAATAACTAAACGATGACGTCATTAATATTTAGTAAGGTAAAAATAAACAAGCCAGTTAGTTGACAAGCTTAATTGAATGTTATGATAGTGTAGTATTAAGGCGAGTCGCTTCGTATTTTTCACGATGAATAGCAAATTTATCAAAAAACAAAGTTTAATTTTTAAAATATTTACATTAGAATATCATGATATATGTCCTGTTTATTCGAATATCAAAATATAATGGATTTTCCTCGTTTCTGTTACTTTCTAAGCGGATATAGCTTACAATAATTAATGTGATAGAATGTTGCCACCTACACAACTTAGGACTCCCCTGCGAAGTCAAGCTTTGCGTATGGCGTTTTTTAAATTATCATTATGTTAAATATATTCACTAAATAGGTATATTGTCGCCCTATCTAGTGTTAAACTAATTTACTTAAGTAATCAATCAGTCTAATCAAACATAATTATTATTATTGTCCCAAATTGTGTGAAAACACATTTTCCTGAAAATGGAACCGTAGTTATTCGATTTTTTTATTCCAAAAAATAATTAACTCAACAAAAAGAACCCCTGATTTTTTGTAGGTAATTACGCTTGTCTCAAACCCTACGCTTATCATACGAAGTCATAAAAATAATTAATACCTTTAATTATCTACATAAATGTTTATCACATAATAATATGACATTAAATTACAACATTGTTAATGTAGGTATGATAGGTGTCTATTGTAAACATCACAATAATAATTATAATGTAAATAAATAAAATAATAAAGAGTTCATTGTTCAGTGCACCTAGAATAATTTTCATTTAAAATATTTAAAAAGTTATGTGCGCAATAGAAACTAATTAGCACTAGTTTCGGTAAAAGCAAAATATTTTAAAGAAACCTGTATACATACTTGAGACTTCACCATAAAGTTCTCAATATTGTGTCAAGTCTGCCAATCTGCACTTGACCAGGCAGCGTGGTGGACTATGGCCTGTACCGTTTACATTGTGATAGAAGAGCTCAGAATTAAGACAGTTGTGGTTGAGAAAACACGAGTAATAATTATAAATCGGAATCACAAATTGGCTATTCTGTAACGAAAGAACTCTATTCTAGCAAAAAACACGCTTGTATTAAAATTATCTATAGTGGCAATAAAAGTAATATTTCCACGTGCATTCTTGACATGTTTACAATATGCAGATAGTTATCGGTCAGTGGAAGGTGTCATCAACCTCGGTTATTGCCTATCGTAGATAACTCCGCAGTTAGCCACAAACCTTTCAATCATATGAAGCGCGTAGGCGAACACGGTGATCCCTGATCTTTTGGCAACCTCTCAACTGTTATCACGTGGCTTTTACATCGTACGATATGTCGTTCAAACAATTATTAAAAATTCATTGGACTAATTACAAAATCATGACTTTTCGTCAACATCGACAATTAAAAAAATAGTTATTACTTAGGTAACTTACACTTATTATTACAGTAATGAAATTGGAATTATATTTAAAATTAAAAATAATATTAAACTTACAAAATTATTACCACTTTTAATACATCCGCATTAAAAACTAACGCTTTAACAAGTAGGCTACAATTTATTTATAGCTCCCATAGTTCAAATTAAATATTTTATAGTCGTGACGTCGTGTAGTGAGGTTTAAATAAATGCGTTTTTAAGTATTTCTATAGGTTATTGTAAATTTTTCTTGTAAATTTAGGACGCCGATTAAATTCGGGAGTTCGTGAATGTTTTGATTATAGAATGATCCATTTTCCCTAAATTTCTTTGTTATGGGAGGTGCTTACGGTAATTCCTGAGAGCGATCAGTACTTTAGATATTTTTCTGTTTATAAGACGTTCTTTTTAAAGCAACAAGCTTCGTTCGCGGCAAATAAATTTGTATGTTTTAGAACGTTTTATGAGAGTTTACACACGTTGTGGTTTACTGCGTAGATTGATAATATTAGTTTTTTAAATACACTATAATTTGAGGAGATTTTTAGCAAGTTGTGTATTTTTTGTTTGTACTTAATATTTACTTGTTTGAATGTTATCAAAAAATATATATTTTAATTAACTCACATATTATACATTTTTCCACGATTTTTTTTATTTCAAATTTATAGCATTTTTTTGTAGAGATTTGTCACAAATAGTAATCGGATTACTTATAGGGGCATATTATGGAAAATTAATAAAGTGGTCGACTATTATTATTAGTTCAATAAACCGTATCTTGAGTGTTTACGGAAAATTAAAAATTGATATCAAATTCACATTATCCCAAATGACACCAATATTTTCCGAAAACGAAGTGGTATTGCCATTAATTATATCAAAACAGAGGCGACATCATTTAATTTGCAGCCATTATAAATCAACCTTGTCATAAAAAATACGACTACAATTTATGATAACGTTAAAGTCAATTTTACGTGCCGTCGTTCAGATGTAGAAAGCTGTATAAAAGCTCGTATAACGTAGAACAATGCTCGCATCAGTTCTATTTCCGAGGCATCAACACCTGTCGCGGGATACTCGTGATTACCAGCGCGAGACCGGAATAACACGCGGCGCCGTGATTGCGTCCGCGCCGTGTCCGTGCTGGAGTCCGCTCCACGTCTGCTTCATACAAGTGTCCGCGCCACGTCCGTACCTGCGTCCGCGACGCGTCTGCGTCTGCCCTACGTCCACGCTTCATCCATGCATGCTCATTTGTGCCTTGCAAATGCCTGCAACTGCGCCTATTCCTGCCTCCGCTCTTCACCCTTGTACATTTCAATCAAGATTTTCATATATATTTAAAGTTGATTTTTATGGGACACTAAACAGGTCCAACGTATTACAATTTCTTAAATTTAAATTATGAAGAGATAACAGTATATTTAGGATTTTTTAATGGAATATCATAGTTTAATTAACATTATAAATAGTCGCAGAGTAATGTCGTTTTAAGCTTCGGCTTGTAGCCATTCGGATGGCATTAGTATTGACAATAGGAAATCTTTCCTAGCAGGTGGAGAGTGGAGATCTATGACGAAAATAGATGCTTCGTTTGTTACCAAAATTACATTCACTTTAAAATTATGTATAACTTAAAAGTTTAGCGACATATCCCAGTTTTGTTTCTTAAACACTTTAGAATGTTGTTATTTTGGAAATACAACTAAACATGGCCGCAAACGTCCGGAATTCGCGTCAGGATTCCTTATCCTAAACTGACAGTAGGGGAGAGCGGGATTGAAAGAGCCGTTTGCGGCCAGCTTAAAATGGTTTCAGTGATCAACCACGCCCATTATATTAAAAGTTTTATTCGTATTTCTCAGTATCTACCTATCTTTCCTGCCCCGTACCGGCTGGCAGGGGAATGAGGGCCCACTGTCTACAGGGCGCTCATGCAATTGTATCAATATCGGGATGGTCGCCGCCAGGAGACAGCCGTGCATAAGTGCATCCTGTGGGTGATGCGTGTCGCCGCTTCCAATTAAATTTTATTGGTCAACTACTATAGAATTTATTACAAAATGCACCTCTGTCACTCACTGCTCAAGGTATTTATTAACATAAATTTCTCAAACTAACATAGCTACAATACTACAATAGAAATAAAATTATGTATGAAATGTCTAAACTTCTAAACTTAAAGTGGCTTAACTGCCAAATTAAAAGTACCACTCCTAAGTTGTATGTCAACGAATGTCATAATAATAATATGCCAATCACAGAGAAATGCGTTTTATATCCGAATGCTCGGTCTAAAATGCTACTGGCGGAGTTTTATAGCTCAAGCTAAGCCGAAAGCCAGCAAACTCCGCGCCGGCTAGGCTAGGAGCTACATTGGTTTGTGCGTGAATTACCGCGGCGATTACATCGTTTATGAGAGCTCTGGACGCACGTGTGTTCGCATATTGATTCCGAATTATAAGCAAATATCGGCGCACTTGGCGCGCGCCCAACGACTGCCGATACCAGGGTCGCCACACCACGGTACAGGTAAGGACCTGGCTTAGAATGTCGTTATATTGTAGCTAGTTATTTATAATGACCACGATTAAGTCCGTGGCATCCTCGAAAACATAGCAAGGAATCATGTAAGGCCATGGGTGTAAAGCGTTCAAGCGTTAATTGATTTGTGGTAGGAGTTTGCAGAAGCTCGCTGATTTTTGACAGAAATTTGAGCTTCAGGAGTATAATGTATTTATTGACCGACTGCGGTAAAAAGAGAATTTTTTTTCAAGCGTATGTATATTTATTTCTTTGGCACGCGCTAAAGCCCGGCGCGAATTTGAACATTATGAAATGTTATTGGACTCGACACTGTGAGAGGTAAAATATTATACATCACTCAACTCCCAAAAAACATCTTAGGTTTTTTAACAGTCAGATTTTCAGGTTTTCTATTAACGGCTACGCTTTTTATTTAACAGTTTATGTAAGTAAGTATCATGGCCACCCTAGCCAAACGTAACACAGCGTGGCGCTACCGACGATAATTCACAGGTAATGTTGTTTATGATTGTTGTATATTATCGCTGGCAAACGCCACTCCACTCCGCCACCGAGTACCGAGTACCGGCTGATCTTACAAACAACACCATTAACTCGCTTTAGATATATACGCTGTTTGGAACTTTATGCTAGGTAATCGATTGGGAATTGTAAACGTATGGGTTTATTAGATTTTATTAGAAAAGATTTTGCTTTTATTATTTTTAATTATTTTTAATATCTAGGTTTGCACGAGATATTTTAATTGATGCTCGGTTTTTTTATATACGATTGTTTTAACCAATAAACGATCAGCAGAGTCATCTGTTTATAAACGCAAAGTTATAAAGTTCGGATGAATAATGATTTGTCCATTTTATATTAAAAATTATACCACATTATTTTACCTAGATAATAATAGAAGCGATGTCCAAGCACAGACTGAATGAAATTCTCAAATATTTTAATAACGTTAAGCAGCAGCAGGCTGTCCTTATGTCCGTTGTAGCGACACTCGGGAATCGGACAAATTCATAAACGTACATTTAAACAATAAAGAGGTTCATTTTTCTTCAAAAGTTTGGAACGCGCAGGGTTGCTAACCTCTCAGTGTTCTATAGGATACAATTCGCAGTGTACTCGGGAAATACATGAATTGATTTATAACATTTCTATCATTTAACGAACCGACATACGGCGGGTATACATTAGGTATATACCTCCTGAGCACCACTTCGCGTCTTCTTTTATAATGCAAATCGGGAAAGATTGGTATAAGTTCCCAACCTCTAAGTTCCCTTTCAATTATAATGTGGGTGTCATAAAGTCTAAAATAAATATAGGTACTTCTCTAACTCAGTGCGTTTAACCTCTTAGAACATCATCACTTTCTATCTGGTGGAATCTTAGTCAAGTTCTACCTTATTGAATCTTTGAAAAATATAGCAAAATTCTAGACATAATAAATATCAGAAATCACAACACGCGCTGCAACATACCCTCACGTTGTTATTGAAAAATACTCGATATGCCGCTATGCCGTGCTCTTGACTCCTGTATTCCTTTTTCCGAGGATATTTGAGATAACGATTTAATTAAACAGCGTTATTTATATCGATATAACATGTAATAAAATAAATCTTGAATAAATCTACTAGGGTTTTATTATGTTAAGCAGAATATACAGGTGTATGTATGTACGTACGTCCATGTTTTTGACAAGGACTACAGCTCCAACGATTGACGAATTTCAGTATTGTTAAGTTTCATTGTACTCGTGATATATGCTATAGGTAGGTATATCATTTTACACAAACCCCAAATCAAATAAAATAATACATTAGGCGGTATTTAGGTACCTTCCTCTGAACGTGTGCTTACGTAATGATAAACACCATAAGGAGCTCAAGAGTCTTAAGGTAATTTAATTTATGTAGCTTTCGCCGTGACTACGATCTATAAACAAAAAATAACAGGATCGAGTCAATGTTTGTTTCCGTCATCCCGTCCGGCTAATCCAGAACAATGTACGTACAATCAGTACAACTTGATCAGTAGTGTAGGAAATAACATAATCAGATGGGGTAAACAAAGCCGGGTAGGGTCGCTCTACACTAGGCTGTTTTGATGAATATGCTTCTTTGCAATATTTATCATTCATACATAGGTACAGTCACGAGCATAAATATCTGACCCCCCTGAAAACCAACTTCCCGGTTTCCGATTGAGCTGAAATTTTGGATGCATATATTAATAGATAAAACTATAATACTATTTTGGCATTAAGCTGATCTGATGATGGAGACCGAAGGTGGCCATAGGAACTCCTTAAGAAAACCACACAGCCCCATCGAAACTGGACTCGTTTAATTCGTCTTGGCAAAGATTATATTTCTAGATGATGTTCAGAGCTTGCTGTTACGGTTGTAAGGAGTTTCGACCTTCCAAAAGTACTGTATTAACAAGCCCTGAAAATCATCTAGAAATATTGTCCTTGCCTAAACGAATAAAACAAGTTCATTTTTGATGGGGTTGTGTGATTTGTTAAAGGAGTTCCTGTGGCCACCTTCGGTCTCCGTAATCAGATCAGCTTTATTTCTTAACAATATTGTAGTTTGATCCCATTAATATATGCATACAAAATTTCAGCTGAATCGGATACCGGGAAGTTAGTTTTCTAATGGGGGTCACATATTTATGACGCCTAGGGGGGGTCAGATATTTTTGCTCGTGACTGTACATTATCATTCATACATAGATCTACAAAATGTAGTATATTTACGTTATTTAGATAATCTTCATACACACATATATGTACCTGAAGAATTGATATCCTATTTTTTGATTATTAAAATAAAATCAATTAAAGTTACCTATCGACCAAACGACTGGTGCTGTCAACGTACTTGGTACGAGTACACTTAGTACAAAACTATTATTGTTATTTATTCAGTGTGTGTGTTCCTTAGTTATTAAATTGAATTGAAAATTGATATTTGTGATTATGTCGACGTAAGTTATGACGAAGAAGACGTAAAAGTTGTGATGATGACGTTAACGTTGTAATGATGACGAATTATGAATGATGCATTACGACGACAATATAAACGTTGTGACGACAACGACGTAAACATAACGTAAAGTAACGTTGACGACTACTGACGACTAGCGACGCAGTGACAGCGCTACTTTCGACGCAAGGCAGTGTAAACGCGCCCTTAACTTGATCTCCGGTAACGCAGTGTTATCCAATCTGGTTTTACGGACGATGAGACAAACAAAATAACCTTGTAGAGGTGTATTCCGTATGTTTATTAGACGACACGAGGTACACTCGAGGACATTTCCTAGATCTACAAATATAATAACATCAATTGATCGAAGTAACGGTACCTACTCGTAACATGTATTCACGTACTGTATAGTTCGATGAGTTTTACATGAAATATTCTTTTTAATTTTGCTAAATATACAAAATCAAGCCTCAAGTATATTTTGAAGGCTATTTTCAGGGCTGGGTCTTGATAGCCAGAAATTTCTGTTTTCTCTTACGATCGATGACCCATTGGTGATGAGGAGATGATTTTTAATGTCATTGATTACTTACCCTCTCGTGCTCTGTATGCTTTATTGTAGGTTAGAGCACATGTAGAAATGCGTTATTAAACAATTAAGTCATTAAATCGAAACCTTTTGTAAGCTATTTCAACACAAAGTAGTTATGCAAACATACATTTTATATACTCTGGTAATATTACTCTCCCCTAGGCACAGTTGGGTCAAAAGGGGTACAAGCAATGGTCAGTTTATTTAAAATTCAGCGTCATGGGTGGTCGCTTTTATCGACAAATTAACGAGCCGAATGTTCGTCGTGGAGAGCGGCGCCGGCGCATGAGAGCCGCCATTGATTCCGACATTAAAACATCTACCCCACAATGCTCCTCTTGTATTGTCCCTGTTTTAGAGTTGTCTTCGTGTGCTTACAGCATTTTATGATGACTTCTCATTCATGGGTTTAGTTTTCCGTTGAAGTCTTGTACGAAATCCAATGCTGCGCGATTATAAACTTTATTACAGTACGTTAAAGTAGTTTCCATATTGATACAAAAGTAATAAACCTGGAATTTGTAAACATGCTTATAACACTAAATCAATCGCTGAAAAAACAATTACACCTGAATTACGCAATTCATTCTTAAGAAATATTGCAAATATCCAACCTGACTCGTAAAAAGTTAACAATAGCATAATTCATTCGGTAAGTGGAGTCTATGTAGCGTTTTATAGGCCAGTTGACGCGTATCAATGTCGTAGTAATTTCAGTGTTCATTTTATTCGTGACAAGCAGCGTAAATTATGTGTGTTTGCAAAACAGTTAGTGCGCAGGTGTAGTGTAGGTGTTAGCTGTAACAATGTAGGTGATTTTATGAAATTCGTTTTTAAACTGCCAGTCGTCTTCTAAATTCTATTTCGTGTGAAAGCCTGGAAATGTTTAGTAATTTTCTGGTTTTATTTTTTGCCTTAATTTTTCAAAGAAATTACGAAGTTACCAAAAGTTCAGGAATTACGCCTCAATAACATAGGTACCTAATTGTATTTTAATGGATATCTATGAGAGCCTTGTTTTGGCGTTCAGGTTATAGTTACTTTTTTTAGTTTCAATAGCTGCTTGTAGTGGAATGTTTAACCTTTGTCTATAAAAGAAATAAAGTAACTGTACTTATATGCAACCGTCAGAGCGCCGAGGATTTTTATGTAGCTCATTAGATTATATTACGTAATTTTTCAGGTATTTAGCAATAACATATAAAACAACAACTAAAGCAACATTGTTTTGGGTAGTAAGAAAGCATTCAAACATCTCAATATATTACTTCAATACACTTTTCTTTTTCACATGCAATTACTTCAGCTGACTATCTGGACTTAAAATTTATTATTATTTCATCAACTAATCATTTCTGATTTCCTTGATCAGATTATTCCGTAAACACAGCTCAAGTATTCAAATAGGATTTATGTGAATCTATCACAAAATTCTAACACATTTTTCTCCTAAATATCACAACAAACAAATTATAAATTAAACACATTGTGAATAATTTATTAGAATGTTCTAATGTGTAGGCTGGCTATTTATTATAAGAAACATAAAAAATAATATTATTTACACGTAGCCTAACCTTTCAGTGGGAATACCTGAAACCTGAGTCACGGCTGAAGAGTGACTCACAAGCCGCGACTCATGAGCCACGTTGATACTGAGTTATTTCTTTGTGCTGTCTTTGTGGGTGTCTCGTGCAGGTACAACGGTAGAGTATCCAAGAACCCTTATTTGTTTGGGACATCAATTAACCTTAATTTAGTACCTTTCATCAGGTACAAAATTTGAATGAAAGTTTTTGTAGTAGGTACTAACAAGCAACCTCGTATTCGCTTCGCTGAAACGAAACTTAATTACTATTAAAAGTACTTTCAAAATCGGACCAGTAATTATTTTAGTGTACTCGAGTACAAAAAGGAAAAAAGTGGGCATAGTAAATGTAAGTTTTAAGAGGGGAAGGTAGGGGCTTCTAAATAATTATGAAAATCCGTATTTATAGTAGATTAGATAAATAATTTTAAAAAATAAACTACCTACTCAAACTGTTGTAAAAGTATATCATAAACAACCGTAACTCTTGAGCATTCCAACTTAAATTTTACTTATTTATTCCGTCTGACCAACTAACAGTTTCCTCAAAGCCAAATACAGAACAATCTGTCACATTAAAGTTAATAAAATTAAACAACCACTTTGTAGCTAGTGTTTTAAATAACCTGTTGTCCTAACTGCACCCATGCACCGTGGCAGTACTACACAGTACTGACATAGGTGTCTCTGAATCATGGGATATTTCGAACGCGTCTCTTTGTCGTTTTATATGGGTCAATTCAGTGTTAGCTGATTTCTTTGTGTTACAGTGACAGATTTAAGAGGCGCCCGGAGAATTCTCCAACCTGCCTCTTTACGGATCTGTTTTGGTTTGCTAAGTGTATTCCATTTTCGTTATGTGAAGGTAAATAACTCGGTTTAAAGCTTTTCGTGATGTTATGTTGTTTATGTTAGCTTTGTGCTACGGCCGGTGGCTCTTTTGGGCTTTGTGAACGGAATTAGTTTTTGTGTTATATCTATCTTTTGAAGTGGTACACCTTTAATTTAACTTATTTGGACCAGCAGGTTAGCTTAGGGATAATAGTAGTTCTATGATAGAAGATTTGATATACCTAAATGTAGCCAAAAATACATAGTATTATACAAAATGTATTTCATGCGTAATGATACATATGAAAAGGTGGTGCGTAGAGACTCTACGCGTAAACTAATGAAAGTTTTTACTATGAAATCAAAAAATAGAGTCATTAAAATTTAAACAATATGTTTACCCTAAAGGGTATTCCCAAATTCCCGTGAATCCACGGTATCTTTCATGACATCATTATCAGTCTTCTTATTTTTACCTTCACTAAACTTCTTCCAAATATTACTTATTTAAAAGGAGACTTAGGTACTTACCTACATAAAAAAAAAATTAGTGAAATACTTAATTAAAGTACGAGTAGCAGGTAGGTACACTCTCTCTGTCATTCTATCTCTTGCTTCAGTGGCGTTAAACGCAACCATCTTCGAAGTCCACTAAACTTTAATTTTAAATCCACTCAAAGCTTTTTGCTGGTCTCAAGTGACATCTAAACCGGCCATCGTTCTTGTTATTGAAAGACCTGGCAAAGATTAAATTTTGAGCTACAAATCAACTACTAATGCTGAACAATTATTTGACTAGTTTTCTGTAACACATTAACCTCAAAGTACCTTAAAACCAAGAAACGTGGAGGCGGCCTCGGTTTCGCGAGAATATTGGGCGCACCTCACACATCAAAGCTGAACTGGCGGGGCGTGGCTAATCACATCCCGGCGTTTTCACTGTCCGTGTATATTTAGTGCACAGGTAACAAGAATGCCCCTTTGAAATGTAACACTTCCGCTCGTAACACCGCTCAGTGGCAAAGAGTTTAGATTGACGCCAGAGCTTAATGCCTACGTTGGTAAATGGATCATAGATGGTATTGGACTTTGGACGACCTGTAAATCCAGGTGCAAAATAGCAATTACGCTACAAGCACATAAGAACACGGATTTGCGCTGCAAATTGTAGTGGTATTATCTGGCATTAATATAAAAAAAATGATACTTGAGGTTAATAAGATTTTCAAATTATTCATTTTAGAATTGCGTTAAACCTAGTTTCAATTATTTATCTAGATATCTAACTGTTTTTTAGGTTACATTAACAATTTATACTGTTTAAGTCTTCAATTCTACGAATTAAATTAGAGGAGACCCTTCTTACAAAGCAAAAACTGTATAGGTAAGTAAATGTGTTCGTTTCTTGATTGACGGTTAATATATCGAGTCACCTGGCAACACGGAACCTCGGGATCGTGTGACTACGAATAACAAAATGTCACTTCTGGTCGGTAGTTTAGTCTAACTTGTATCCGAAAATAGTTTGACGCGTTGTTCGTCGATATTTCAAATATTTTATACCGGTCGTCCGACGTGGACTCCACGTGCACTAACGTCGGCGACACGTGACGTTTACGACACGACACGCGCGAATAAAGTTGGTAAATCATTGCTTTTCCCGGATGTAACTAATTAATTTTAGTTAATTTGGCACGAGTCTGCGTACTAGATTGCATCGAATAAAAACCGTAGTTGCATAATTTCACAGTAAACATTATAATAAAATGTCGTCTCATAAATTATATTTAAAATGTTTACATTATAGACATTTTAACAAATCAAAATCGAAATTTTAGCATTTAAGAATTCAATTTTTTCAGTTGTTCTTATAAATGTATTATTTCTATTTTTTTTTTCTGGAGATACTTACTTACTCGTCTAGATACCTAATTAATATACATTACTAATAAATTATTTATTTACTTTGCAGAAATTCAATACTGAGTAAAATATATCGGACATGTCAGATTTCATTCAATTTTGACGCGTACAACTGAAAACTTACTCTATCTCTCTACGATTGAGTTACACAACTGTGAAATTCTTTCCTACTCGCATTGGAACATACAATTGCAGCAATGTTTGAGTTTTGCGGTATACTACAAATGTAAAGTCAGCAATGGTTTCAAAAGTGTGCGAAAAATTCATGGCTACATCAATGTGTAGAACGACGTCAGGTGGATATTTCCTAGTAGCCCACATTTTCTCAGTTATTGCGAACAGTTATAAAACTGGGCGGAGATTTATGTCATTTTCTAGTCCACAATACAGATGCGAAGCTTTTTTTATAATTATCTATTCTGGGTTCCTCAAGTATACCTTCATAGGTAGTAGGTAGGTACCTACTATCTACTTCACGGGAATCCAAAATTAACACATTTGAAAGCAGTTTTAAAACTAGGTAATTTATTTACAACAACAATCGAGAATCCTGTTTATTTCTAAAAGGTTACCCTGTTAAATCCCGTACACATTAACATACCGCGGGATAAACCGCGCCAAGTCTCCCTCCGTCCCAGGATCCCGCGGGAACGACAACAAAAATAATGAGTACTTCAACGTCTTAAATCTCACCGCATCTAGTTTTAATGGCATTTAAATTAGGTTTTTATTTATCCACCGATGGCTCATCGGGAACCTGAAAGGTGGAGAATGAATTCATTGACTTTAACAAGTTCTGGCTACTGTACTTAAGTAAAGAAAGAAAAGCAACATCATTGTTTAGCTGAAACTTTTGATGGAGGTTAAAAAAATAAATTGAAAAGATAGGTATCTTACCTATTATGTTTTTAACAGATGAATTGGCATAGCAGTTATTCACTACTACCTGGATCACACTATCATAAACGGACAAGATAGACGATTATATATTATCAGCGTCAAGTAATGTAGCAAGAAAATTATAGCACTAAAGTTTTGATTACCTCAGCGAGAGGGTGGTTACTTAAACGTGAAAAATAAATTGTGTACCTCAAGAAGCTAATGCATAGGCAATTGAGTGTGAGACGCCTTTGGTCGGAAATACAGTGCTCCCGGTTACCGCACATCGTCTCACCATTGAATTGTATTAAACGGGTTTTTGGCAACGATGAAAAAACAACTGGCTTCTGATAGTAAGTAGTGGCAATGTAGTGGATACGGGAGTTTGTTTTACTAATAACTGATACAATACTGACTAACTAGAAAGACAATAACTTCCTATTAATAGAATTCTAGCAATGTACCTAACTGAAATTATCAAAAACGTTAGTTTATTGGTTGATACGCGAGGAACCGTGGTGACTTGATTTAAAACTGTACCGTACTGTACATTATTACAGGACACTTTAAAGTAAAAGGATACTAATTAGTATAAATGAAGGTGTTATTTAACGAGGCGTGGATATAGCCGGCGCCGACTAACAACGGAGAGCTTTGCTTGTAAGTGCAATCTTCGGACAGCAACCGGAAGACAGTGTAAACTTTGTTTATGATCCGTTACCACAGAGTAATGATTGTAAACAGAGCCACTGTCTTACAATTACATTGTAACGCCTGAACACTGCGTTGAATATTGTGTACTAGTTATTATTTACCTTCTTAGATTGAGTGATGAACTCGGTGTGTTCTTAATTGAATCCTGATTTATTTTCGTGAATGGAAGATTTCCAAGCATTTGTTTTTTATTATTATTTTTTATTGTTGTAACTGCTTCTCTAGGTGAATATTAATTGTTATATTCACCTTGTTTTCTATAACGCTTGTTCTCTAAAATGAATGAGGAATGTGCATCTCCCTCACATAAAAACTTTTTCGAATGCTTACTGATATTTAAATCATTGACTCTTTAGGAGTTTATTATAGTTTAATATCCTTTTATTTTGTTTTTCTGTGAGGCACACCCGTAATAAACAAAATGTTATATCATCTTTAATACCTACTATAAAATTGTTTTATACACATTGTATCGTTGGCCCTCTATTTTCACTTGTACTCATAGTTGTTCAGCGTTTACTACACGAAGTGCACTAACCTTGTTAGTTAGTGTTTGATGGTGCGGATTGAGTTATTGTGATCTCCGTGTATGTAACACCATGTACCAACACACACACACATATTATTAGTGGTTGTTATAGTTCCGGCGATTGTTTTGCCTAACGCAATTCCTAAGAACCATTTAGATCTATAACCACGTATACCTAGGTATAGATAGGGGGCAATTAATTAATTTATTAATATGAAGTTACCGTAACAAAATAATTACTGTTATAGGTTAAATAACCCAGTATCTTGCGGAAACATAACTTAGGTTTTGGCATTTTAAATCTCTAATAATAATAATCATGTTTTCTGTTAGATATCAACAAAAAGACTGAACGAATAACAAAACCAATTAACCACCTAACGAGTTAGCAAAGGAAACAGACGTCGCTATAAATGCACCCGAACTTCGTACTCCCAAACGGACATAACCTACTCGTACTTATTAGACGTCAAATTTGTTTGTCACAATATCCGGCGGCATCAGATGGCAGATATAAACACACCTACGCCACCTTTGATCTAGACAGGACAAGTAAACACATTTAACTGGCTTGAGTGCCTCGTAAATCTCAATCAATGCGCTTTTGGCCGCGGAGTGTCGTGGTAAAAAACGCAGCACCAGTCACGGGTTTCCATCAATGATATTATAAGAAAAAAAGCACATACTAGAGGGAAGCTACACAATATTATAAGCTCCCTCGACGTAAATTTGACACCGACGACATAACTTGCTTCTCCAAGACGTAGCTGCCCAAAAAGAAAGTTGATTAAATGTCCTTTGAAAACTAAGTCTAAATAAACCCCTAAAAATATTTCACGTAATAGCGATATAGCATTTTATCCCTTCAATCAGAATCCCCAGAAGGCATTCGCCGAGATCGATTCAAGAACAATGACGTCATATATCCCAAAACCCGATAATCAGTCCGGAGGTGTGTGCCCGTCAGGAGCGGAAATACGGTGCCCTGGGCGTCCACTTCCGGGGGATAAGTGGCCGCTCTGACCCAATTTCCGGTTTACACATTTCATAGATTCCAGCCTTGATAATTTGGTCGGCGGCTCTGTGAAGCTGGTCTGTTGTTGTGATACTTTTGAAGACATGAGAGAGACACAGAGGCAATTTTCTAAGCACTGTTCTGAATTGAACGTAGTTTCAAAAATAATAATTGACCAACGCAGCTACTCAATGTGCCCTCTGACTTACAGAATCTTTCATGATTTTTTCCATTGTCCCACCAACACTACCCACCTCAATTCACGCTACCTCAGATCGCTTGATTACCAACGACTACCAATTAGCAATTGGCAAATAATCTCGTCTTGTTACAATTCCCGCTATTTTGATCGTTTCCCTCATTACCCTGGAATTCAGCAGAGTTGTGTCGCACTTCAGGTGTTGTCGTCGATCGCCATTAACATATTTCAGCTAAACGCGAAACCATTAGAAGCGTCATAACAAAACTTTAATGACGTTAAGGCAGACCGCGCACGTGTAGCGGAGAACTCTTTGATCTCGCCTACAAAGAACAGAAAACTCGCAGACATGCAATTAGAATGGTTTGATGAATGACTGGAAATTAAAAATAAAAAACAAAAATGACGTAAGCGAGGAGAGAGTTGCAAACACGGATATTAGCTTGCGAAATAATATCGTCAACATAATATTGCACATCTAGAAACATGCTTATTTCTTAAGTCCTTATACAAATATATTCGTAGTCAAATTAATTTAAAATTAAGTACTTGATGCACGCCATTTTTGTTTTAAAAAATTCTTTGCCAAACATGTAAGCTGCGTAATTTTTAATTTAGTTATTTCTAATACTCTATGTATATTTCTACTAACTCTATAGACGTTTAATTCTAGTAACTCAAAATGTATACCTAATTTCATTGACTAAAGTCAATAAATCATGAAGCACCTAATAAAATGTTAAATTTAAGTGCTATACGTAGTAGAATTCAGTTTAAACTATTATATTGATTTAGAGAGAAAACAACAGATCGTAAGTAATTCCCGGAATATTTTGAACAATCAATTATTTACCTTGTTGAATAAATAAACACTAGTTTAAATAATAGTTTAAACTATTATATTGATTTAGAGAGAAAACAATAGATCGTAAGTAATTCCCGGAATATTTTGAACAATCAATTATTTACGTTGTTGAATAAATAAATACTATTTTGGATAGGAGACTAAAAGCGCATACTCAGAATGCTTTCGTTCCGTGTAGGCACATTATAAATTAGCGTGGTGTCGTGTCTATTTCGGTTTACTCTGTGGAGCCGTGGTACAGTCGCGCGACATTAAGCCAACCATCAACCTTGAAATTGGAAGTGCCAATTATCTTCAAACTGTTTCGTTTAATATTCTAGTAAACAAAATTATAATTTTTATTTTTGCACGTTGGATTATGCTGGCAGTAAAATTATATACCTGGATTTACTAAACTACAACAATTGTGCGTCTTACTCTGAATGTCTAACGTATCTATTCAAAAAATTAATAAAACTATATGATGTAATTAATTGAAAACGTAATAAAATGATGCGAAAAGAAATGTAGGCAACCAGTATTCGCAAACAGACTTCTCGAAGTAGGTACCTAATAAAACACCAAGACCAACTTATTTGAAATATCATCTCGCACACAGGTTTCTACTTAAAAGCTTACATAATTTAGCATTCCCTGTCCTAGGTGCCAAAGTTAATACATAATATAGAAAAAGAACACGCATCACTTATGTAGGTACCTAATCCAGAATAAATTAAACGGGCCTGGCGTAACCAAAACGCCATACGTGCCCTCGAATTCATTTGATTGCTAAATTAAAGCAAATCTGTCGGCTAACAGTGACAAACAAGTCAATTATTATTTGACAAGCTAGGCAGTAGGCAGCAAGTTGGAGCCAGCCGCGGTAATACCTGACTCGAACACAGTAACTCATCACGACCCGGTAATTAACGAAGTGCTTTCATTAGCTGTCCTCAATACGATACCATTGTGTACCATGCAGATAATTTTTTTATGTAATGAATGATTATAATGTATATACCTATGTAGCAAATGCGCTTGCAATAAATTGTTGGTTATTCTGTGAGAATTACTGTAGGTGTTAGTCAAGTTAGGTACCTACTAAATATTAAAATTATGATATGAATTGGATTTTAAATTAGTAGAGTTCACGAATATTCGTGAACGAAATTTTGCTTTTTTGCGAAATTTTAAGATCAACAGTTGGCTTTATGAATTCAATATGATTAAGCAACAAAAAAACACGATTTAAATGCCTTAAAAATTAAAATCTCGACTATTAAAACTAATGTCATTTAATCCAAATACATAAAAGAATTCTAAGTAGGGACTTGTGTTGTGACACAAAATACAGCTGATAGGGCTAACTAGTATACATATAGTGCTTGAGGCTCAGATGTAATATAGTATTTTAAAATTTAAAACTATTAATCCTGTCAATGTGTCAAGTAATAATGTAAGTGAAAAGGTAACATTTTATTTTCCGACCAACAAAACCGCACAATATGAACAGGGACTGGGTAAAGGGCTGTTATAATGAGTATTGGGCCACTAATTGCTATGATGACGCCTGAGATCTGGGCCATCACTCACCGGCTTCTACTTGATTTGAATTAATACGGCTAGGTACCACTAATGAAGTGTCATTTAGTTGGTGACTGTATTATAAATGCTGTATTAAGAAGTATCTTACAATATAATTTTACTTATTAAGTCTTTAGATGTAATGTTGAAATTCTAGTCTTTAAATGTAGTGAGACGTGTAAAGTATTACTGGAAAAATGCATAAGTAGTCGCTACCGCTTTGATACAAAATAAATATCTAATAAAAAGCCTGCTCTTTGAAAATCTAATAGTCTATGAGAAAAACTAAGCTTCAAGGAACTGTAGTATCAAATGAACTGATTAACTTACTATAGGACATGGATAATTACTTTATGTTATATAAGTTCTCATGTAAGTGACTGTAGTCTTTATGAGAATAAAATTCTTTAAACATTATAAGGGGAACCTTATCTGAGGAGGACTAGAGCACCCACCACGCTGCTCCAGTGCGAATTTTGGAGAAGGAACTGCAACCATTCATAATCCAAACTGCACGTACGAAGAACTTTTTAATTTTTCTTAAAATAGTAGCAACCATTCATGGAGCTTATAAAAAACGGTTCAATGGGCGTAATTAAAAGTCGGACAAAGGGAGAATAGGTGCGCGGAAACAATGGACGACCGCGGGCGCTCGTCGCCTCAATCCGTCTCAAACGTCAGCCGTCAGTGTCGCGGGTGTCGTGAGTGTCGCGGTGACAGGTGTCAGGTGTCTGCGGAGATTGCGCGACACCTGCTGAGGAATATTAAAATGGTGCTTTGTTTGAACGCTTTGATGTCGTTCGGTTTACAGCAATTGTTTTAGGCTAGAATGAGGGACAAGTGTATTGTGCGCTGAACCCTCGGTGCTTATGATTGTAATTGCTGACTCTACTAACATTGAACTGCATTTAGCAATGCAGCGTATTCATGCCATTTAATCACGCAGGTAGAAAGAGTACAGACCTACCTAGTAGGTGTATACTGTATAGTCTACTTTTCATTCTATAGTTGCATTATTATTTTAACCCTGTTTTGTTACCCAAGGTTTCTTAATCGTTCACCAGTAAAATAACAGAATTAACAGCTCGAGAATACCACAGTACCCGTATAAATTAAAACGCAAACATTAAAAGTATTCACTGTTCACACCTCGCCACATTAAAATAAAAAATGTCTACAGTGAAGTAAATGTGGTTCGTCCGTCTGCGTTGTTAATTATAATGAATTTATGTTTCCTGCGTCGCCATTTTTTCTGTGTAGGTGTCGCGGGAGATGTTTTGTAATTAGAGTTCCGGGGCGACCTACGTAATTATTGGCATTACGAGGATTTAGACATTTTGTACACACTGCGCAAGAAATTGGCTTAGAAGAGTGCAACGCTAGACTAGAAAAAGCGAAGAATGTATTGTTATCTCTAGAGTACGGGTTTGATTACATTATACTGAAGTCTATGGGGGGCATAGAACTGCTAAGAGCTAAGTGGGCCATTAAACCTTTCATCAATCCGGTCTGCAGCAAAAAGAAAGAAAAAGGAGACTTGTGCCCTGTAGTCGGCAAAATTCTTTGGAAACCGGGATTTAAATGTAAGGCTTTTGTGTTTGAATTCCTTTTTGATCAACTTGTAAGTGATCAATGCAGTGGCTTGCACCAGACTATGAGAAGTCTTGGCCTCCCGTCTCTTATCAAGATTTATTGTCATAGCAGCTATCACCTAACGGTACCCACTAAGATCAATTAATTCGTTTGTGTACGACATTGTATTGACGTAAGATTTAATCTGTATTGTACAATGTACACTTGTGAATTAAGTACCTATAGCCAGCTTGCGAAGCCACGGACGGCTCACGGCGCTGCCAAATATTTTTGGCACTCGTCCGGTTTTTTACCGACATAAAGCAAGTCTCAGGTAATTCGTCCATAACGCTGTTTGAGCGGTCGTTATTTATTGCCACATTTTTTATTAATAAAACCCGCGGAATGCTGTTATAGCGATCGAAAGAGTTACGGCATGCATTGCGCCTGCATGTATCTTGGGCTGTGTAAATAAATACGTATTTTGTTCTTTTTATTGGTTGGAAATATCTTTATTGTATAAAAAATACTGTATTTTCGTTATCAGAGACTAGGTGTGTGTTTCGAATACAAACAACGGATTTAGTTTAGATTGAATTTAAAGTAGGTACAGTATATTATTGTAGATATTTTACTCCCCAAATAAAACTGTGAACTTATTCTGTTAATTTAATAAGACATCCTAATAAATCCAAAATTTTTTTTAATTACAACACGGCGTGGACAGGATGGAAACGAAACCAAATGCACCAACCTAACATAAAATCCACCCGTGCCGTGCAACCGTGTCTAGAAACTATGAAAATGTCCTCATGTTTCGTCCGTATTACACGTTATCTACGTTTACAAAACACGTTTACCTGTAAGCAGCGGTGTTGTGGGTTCTCTGAGCCCGATTGGCTGCCGGCTCAAGACACCTGTCTCACCTTACGAGGCGGCCAATAGACGTCGCACCGGCTTAGGTTGTGGGCGGGCTCACCTGCGCACACCTGGCTATGTATTGCCTTAAGATTATACGGCATTTAGGTAGATAATGCTACATGAGTAAAAAATTAAATTGAAAAGTCCTATACTCTACTTAGAGTGCGTAGTCTCTTTCGAAGTTCGATATGACTGTTTTTTTTAAGGAGTTTCAGACACGTAAGAATTAATAGATTGCGTCTTTTTGTTCAATTCTTTAATGAAGTTATTAAGTACAACATAGATATGATTGGTTTTGAGAAAACGAGCATGAAATAAGTAATACCATCCCCGAGGCCCAGGAACGACGTAACAATCTCGAATTGGGCTATAAGGGAGACCGTTAGTTGGTTAGTAAGATATATTAGTAGTGGGTAACTACCATCTCGTATGAGATAATTTTAAGTAGGATTGCTAATCCGAATGGAAATGTCATAACCCTCCTTTTGGTTTCGCCGTAGTCGGGAAAACAACGAAATAGCCGTATTATCATGACTTTTCAGTACCTATTACTATTTCTAACTGACATTTCAGTGGTAATAAAATTGGAATAGCGTAGTAATGCCTTACTTTTTTGTTACAAATACCTACCTATATAATAGTTAGCCTTATCTATCTACTGGGAAATTAACGAAATAACTGGTGCGTGTACTTTATTATGAGTTCCTAGATTTTTTGTTTCATAAATTATTACGTATTTCGGCTCATCTATTAATATCCTAGTAATGTGTTGAAAAGTAGAAAAATCAGCCGAAGAACATTAAATGGGTGTATAAACATGTCATACAAAAAATGAGCAGTAGACGCCAACTTCGCATTTCCCGCGTACTAATGTTCTGGCAGTGACGGCGCGGACGTCCGGCGGGTAACGAGCTGGTGACGGCTCACCTGCCCGCCACGACGGCCCACGATGCCCCACTGATGCTGAGTGATGGCTCGCCGATGACAATGTATCGATAGATTACTCTGTTCGTTTGTTTCTTCCAAGCCGCCCTCGATGCCCTTCGGTAAACCTAAATGTTTAATAATCATGTGAAATATTTCGACTGACTTAACTGTGACTGGTGTTATATAAATTCATTCTTTATGTGTAGGTACTGTAGAAACAGAACAATTTATATAATAAAAAGTATTCTGTCGCCTGCTTCATTGTATTAAGCTACTCATACCAAGTTTCGTCTAATTACATTCTCATGTTTTCAAATTTAAAGGAAATCTCTCTATCTGTTACCTTTTCATACCAAAACTACTGGACCGGTAAAACCTTTAAATTAATTATCGCACATTTGTATCATTTAAGATTCTTCAATTCAGGTATGTGTTGTAACAATAGCAACCCATGTGTGATTGTAACATTCCTACATTCGAACTAATGTATCTGCCACGACTGAAGACTCACGAGGTATCGCGACATCCGGCGCCGCGAGCGTCACCTCACCTGGACGACACTTCGAACATTAACGTCGAGGGATGGCTGGGAGATTATCGATAGATACCGTTGAAGATATTAACGAGTTTTGGCGACATTATGATGACATACTGACCCAATTCCCATGGCGGCAGACCAGGACGGCGTAAAGGCGACGAAAGCCGAATGCTTGGTGGAGAGATTTGCGTACGGTTTATATTCTCTACTACCTAGATGACTTGAGGACTTCATGTCATCTAGTAAAACCACGATTTATAAGGAAAATCAGATAGCTTATATCACTATTTTTCTAAATTTTCTCACTGGTCCTTGGATTTCTACTAATATTTTAAGTATTAAAATGCTAAATCGATCCAGCCATTCTTGTTGTTCAGATATAGGTACTAAGTACCTAATATAGTTTGTACTACCTACCACTAGGGACCTTCTCGTGTCATTCCGCAAGGCCTGCCTAAATGGCTACAAGACATGGCTGGAAGAAAACAAATCGTCGGCTTAGAGTGTAAACCTGCTAACTTCATATTAGAAAAATGTTCATGTGAAATGTAGGTGTATTATAAAAAAAAATATTTGCCAATCCAGGTAAACCATGACGAGCGTAACGGACGTTGTAAGAAAACGTGGCATTAAATCCGTAACCTCCGCCAAAAAAACGATAATATTGTCGATAACCACATTCCCTACCCTTCCATTGTGCTCACAGCTAGGCGCCAGTTGCCAAAACAAACCGCGCGTCAGAACTGTGACAAGTTACCTATAACACCTTGACGAGCTGCATCTCTGTCGCTACGCTTTTAGACTTGGCACCCGCGGCCGCGCGGCACTGGCCACTAGCTCCTGGCTACTACCTACTACTAGCTACTTCATTGTTGAGATCGACGTCTGCCAACTGATTGATGAGAGAATTGAGTGCTGTATGCGTCTTGCTATTTTACGTTACGCTATTTAATACGTCGATATTGGTAATGCTTGGTTAGTTTTTTGGGTTTGATAGTTAGCATAGTTTCTTTTCTTATGGGCAGCAATACATTGATAATTATTTGACTTTTCGTCAGCTTGCATGTCAGTCAAATAAAAAAGCCAGAAAATTAGTACGTTATCTAATGGAGCATTTTGTTGGTTGCTTTAACAATAAAGACCTGTTGAAATTATAAGTAACATCACCGATGCATTGACAGCCAAGGAGGATACTGCAAGCAAGTACCTAGGTACTATTAGTATTGATGTTTTAATACTGCAATGTCTCTGACTGCAACCTTATTGAGATACTTCTCTCTCTGTTTTAGCAAGGTTTTCAATACAGAACTTTGAAGAAGTTTAAATTTTATATGCTAAGTTTGACAGCTACCAATAACTAAATTAAACGAAAAAATTTACAACGTAAACGGGATCTGATTTCCAGCGCGCCTCAACCTACGAATAGCATCGAATAGCAATTTACCGGCGTTGGGGCAGAGAAAAATATAACGCCCGCGGGACCGCGTGGTAGCTTCGTTAAGGGTCTGTCACTTCTGTCGGTCTGTCACTGTGTCAAGGTGGAATTTTTTACGCTGGAATACCTATAGGTATCTAATACAAAAATAGTATGTTGGAAATCATTTCAATTTACCTGGGATGAAGTAGAAAGGGAGATCCATGCGCTAGAAAATTATATTGTAAGTTTTTTCTTCAAATATGAAGTAGGTAGGTACATATTTAATTACAACGTTCATTTAAAGTAACTAACAATTCCTATGTATGTGTATCGTGTAAGGAGTCTTAATGCTCAAGATGAATTTTAGTTCTATCTTTCCCTCTCATAACTCTCAAGACGTGTAAATAGATAAATTGGAAAATTCCGTCTTTATAAAAAAATGGTACGTAAAAAATACTCATACCAGAATTCCTCATTAGAATTAGAATACTAATATTAGTACCTAACATTAGTACAATATTTTTTTTAAGGTTTTAAGATAACAAAGTAGGTAAATAGTGTTCGCCTTAACACCGTAGCCGCGTGACGGTCGCAGCGCTCACTGCCGCCGTCATTACCGGGTATCCGTGTCGCGATCATAATTTGATATCCTCCATTACCCACCGGTTTAGATAACTGCCGATACGTATCGCTGTTGCTGTTTTGGAGCTCGGATTAACATGTTTCGATTATATCCAAGGTTGCGCGTACAATTCCGACTAAGACGCGACGATCGGTTTTCATTTTTTCATTTTCGCTTCTACATTCTCTAAAAATAGAGCTTTTTCCGTTAAAAAGATAACGACGTATTTATTTTGCATTAAATGATTTACTTTAATGAAAGACATTAGTACCTAGACCGATCTGAGAATGAGGCTAGTGGTGAGGTTTACCTATATTATTTATTAAGTACCTCTTTATAATATTAGTTTAGATGTACATCACCATTTTCTCGCTGCTCTAGGGATTCGTTGAAGGTGAAGCGTAAAATTATCAACATTCAAAAATGGTGATACAAAATAATTTCGAATAAAACGTCATTTCATTCCCTAAGGTTATTGATAGCAATCGTGATTTGAATACTGATAAAATAATTATTAATGATACACGTGAATTGAATGATGCTATTCCTGTGTGAACACCGATATAGGCTCCGCATAATCTTGTTTGTTCACCTCAACCGGTCACATTCCTCGCAATGCAGACTTGGAAGGCGTTCCAAACATTAAATTTTGTGGCATTTTCAGAAGACATTCTTTCGCATAAAAATTCTTGCACCTGAATTTATAGCTCGGTGATATATTCCTGAAGATTAAATATTTAAAACAAATATTCTTAAAAGTGAAATCTTAATGCGAAAATCAATGTATTTTTGCAATATGTTGTTTACCTGCTAACAGAGGTATCTATGTATTATATGAGTTAGTATGTATGAGATGAATTTTGCTGTTACTAATTCTTGTGTCGATATTCTAGAATGATCCCACCTAGTTTGTAGATACTAATAAGTATTAGGTACTTCCCACTATATCCCTTACAGTAATTAAATTCACGTCATCCGTCATTCACAGAATAGTTTTTGGAAAACATTATCTCAGTTTCGTATACCTAACAAGACAGCAGTATGGAATTCTTTACGAACTTGACACTGCTTTTACATTTTAAAATTAAAGAACTCACAAAATATACTCTTTACTAAGCTAGGTATTATTTTACAATAAACTCAGAACAAAAAGGATCATTAAAAATTTTAAACATAAAATTCAAAGATAATAAGTTGTTTTCAAAGACCTAGACTAGACCATCGTGTGTCGTATATCTGTCATGTTCGTCGCGTCTCGTGGAAGTTTTTTTAAATCCTAGATAAAATACAACAGTTGGCAGCCGCTGGCCTATTTGATTACACCTGTTAAATACAATAATACCATCGATTGTAATTGCCGACGTATTACAATGTAATGCTAATATTTTTAAGAAAACGTTATTACAGTCTGTTTAATGTTTTCTACCTGCTGTGTTGTTTATTTTTAATTGATGTTTACTACATAAAATTGGAATTCAAATCGAATTTTGCATATTTACTCGTATATCTGAAGCTGACACTTTCTTCGGTTTTTAGTAAGAACATATAATATATCTAAAGTATTTATAAATAAAATATCATTGCTCATACACCACTTTCATATATTTAATGTCTCCACATAATAAAGCAGTTACTGTTAGAATGCTTTGAACTTCATAATAGCATCAAAACATTCGGTCTCTTTACTGTAAGTGATTTTATTTGTAACATGACACCTTTTTATAATAGCCTCATTACATTGACACAAGCGTTTGTAGAGAAATGTCGACAGAATATAAAAAATCCGACCGCTGAAAATTGGGGTTATTTTCAAAAAATCTATAGCCTAGGTCATTCTGACAAACGAGTCCGTTGTTGAAATCTATCAAGTCTTTTAGGCTGTAGCACGTGTCGAAGAAAAAAAAAAGAAAAAAAAAACATTTATTAACAAACTTACCCTCCCTGTGCAGTGGTGCTGATGTGGAGATACTTTAAGAGAACAGATAAACATTAGGAATATTGAAACATTGTCATAGCAAAAGTTGTCCAATGTGAAGATAATTTATACCCCGTTTTTTTCGTCGTGACATAAAAGGTAAACAATCTTGGCACAACTTTTATGTTTTTTATTAATTTAAAAAAATATTTAGAAGTATACAGAAATTTATTTTAACATTAAATTATTGTTTATTCTTAAGTTTTTTTTAATTTGTGTCTGTCTTATTTTTAAATCGATAATTACAATAAAAAGACAGTGTAAGATTGTTTACCTTTTATATCACGACGAAAAAAACGAGGTATAGGTACTAAAGGTATACGAAAATTGAAGTGTGGAAGTGCCAAATGTGGAACACTAACGGACGAACCAAACTAGACACGATACACAATATGTGGCAGAATAGCGTCTGCCCGGTCTAGTAGTTATTAATAAAAAAATACGCAGTCTTATAACACTCAAATCCTGTTAGTAGAACTCTGATAATATTAGCAAATAGTATAATTTAATTTTAATTTTGTTCAACGCGAAATATTTATGTTATTACATTTAATAATTTTTTTTATTAAACAAAAATATAAAAAAATACATAATTTGACATTAAAAATATCATTATCATCCTTAACAAATAGTACCCCTGGTGGGACTCGAACCCACAATCCCCGGCTTAGGAGGCCGATGCCTTATCCATTAGGCCACAGGGGCTGTCTCGATATAGACGAAAATATTGATACAGAAACGTAAATATTGATATACGACTATTTTATCAAATTGTGCTAATTGTTGGCGCAAACATCGTACTAGTAAAGGAGTTAGTAAACCATCGCAAAGCGTAATACGCGTTATAAGATAGCTCTATCAAGTAAATGCGAGGTAAATAACTAAATAGTCACCGCGTCAACTGTTTTCTTCTTCTGAAACTTAAGTCCCTATATTAGCGTTAGCTGCATACTATAAGTGTTTACGTCCATGGCCCCAATTCTGCTAAAATACTATTACTTTTTTCTTTATAGGTAACGTGAAGGTACATCTTTAAAGAGGTCTTCTATGAAATAATCCTGTCAAATATCTTAACAATATACAAGGCCAGGTAAAAATACTCATTGTATTGTACACATGTGGTATATCCTTAAAATAGACAAATGTTTAAGAATGGTCATCTTTTTTGAGATGATTTATTCGTTGTTCTGTCGGATCTCCTGCAAAGAATTAATTGTTGATCAAATTCTTTGCACGTGTTTTATTATTGTTCTCATACGAGAGCCATAAATATGTATTTTTGGATTGTTTGTTATTACTTGTTCATTGAATGCGGTAATTGCATGTGTTATAACAAGCAATAATAATAAACAGAATAAAATACGTTTGATACCTTGTTTTAGGAAGTTTATTTTTTTAATACTATTACGACTAGGTTTTAATATAAATATATAGGTACAGTTTTTTTCCTTGCATCTTAATAGGAGGTGGTTAGAAAATAAAATGTCAAACAAATCTTATCCTATGTTAAGTTCATTTCACTGCGTCCAAGGATCATTTTTCTTTG
>LGAG01000393.1:489201-504005 GCA_001278395.1 Lerema accius
GGTACATCTTTAAAGAGGTCTTCTATGAAATAATCCTGTCAAATATCTTAACAATATACAAGGCCAGGTAAAAATACTCACATTGTATTGCACACATGTGGTATCTCCTTAAAATAGACAAATGTTTAAGAATGGTCATCTTTTTTGAGATGATTTATTATTTGTTCTGTCGGATCTCCTGCAAAGAATTAATTGTTGATCACATTCTTTGCACGTGTTTTATTATTGTTCTCATACGAGAGCCATAAATATGTATTTTTGGATTGTTTGTTATTACTTGTTCATTGAATGCGGTAATTGCATGTGCTATAACAAGCAATAATAATAAACAGAATAAAATACGTTTGATACCTTGTTTTAGGAAGTTTATTTTTTTAATACTATTACGACTTGGTTTTAATATAAATATATACAGTTTTTTTCCTTGCGTCTTAATAGGAGGTGGTTAGAAAATAAAATGTCAAACAAATCTTATCCTATGTTAAGTTCATTTCACTGCGTCCAAGGATCATTTTTCTTTGTAAATTGTGATTTTTCCCTGGCATTGGACCAAATCATAAAAGTCACTGGGCCGCGGCCGTCACTAGCAGTTATTGTAAAACGTTGAACTTATGGTGAGGTGAGGTGAGTTGTATTTTAAGCCGTGTCTATTAAAGGTAGATAACGTTAATCGTTAAACGTGCTAAAAAATCGACTATGCCTGAAGGAGAGGAATGTACGTAGTTTCATTATACGGCAAATAATGTTCTGTATAAGCGTGATAAGGACTTTTTAAATAATTACATTACTCTTAAATAGTTACAAGTTGTAATGATATAATCAAATAATCAGGTATCTGCTTCATTCTCAGCAAAGCGGACGTCGTCAAGTCGTTCCCGCGTCGTGTAGAGTAACACTAACTTTATTTTGGTATACGCAACGGAAGTATTTAGTACCGTAGTTACCTGTGCCAACGGATACATTAAATTAGGCTTGTATAAATAGACAGGTGGATTAACCGCTTTATGGCTGACGAAGCTCATGATTTATACGAGTTAAATATAGTGTTGATGTGAAGTAGAAAGAATGAGATATGTAAAATGTTGTTCAAATAGATATTATTTATTTTGATACTCTAAAAGAGACACGTTGTCGTTAACTACAGTACTACGGTCAAGCTTAATGAAGCTCTCTAAATTTTTTGAGACTGGGAACGTGACATGAAAAAAAAACATAACGTGTTATTAGTCTTGTTTAAACCTTTTACTTAGTTCAGTAATGCCCAGCAGGGGCACCAGACCAGACTGCATTAGTGACATATAATTACAAGTGCAAAGAAATTCTAAATAACGATGATTATGATGTCCTTATTCCTAATGATACGTACTCGTTGTTTTTATATTCGTAATTCCAAATTAACCTTTCCCCCATCTCCCCCCAAATTAAGTTCTTTCCGCTCTTAAGTAGATTCCCCAGTAGCCGTAAGGGAGCGTTTCACTCACTTTGAGAAATACTGACCCAATCAATTTAAATGTTTGTGAATCGTTTCTAAACGACCATTCGGCAATCGGCATGCGTTTACATGTTGACACTAATAGACAATTTGAATGCTTTATTTAATATCTTCTCTAGTACTCTCCAATAGGATTTTGTCAAACAAACCGATTGAGTTAAAAGCTATTTTGACTGTGATATAAACGACATAATTATAATCAAGTGGTAGTTCAGTGACTTCTAGCAGAACAGACTTTGCGCCATATCCTCGTCTTATTCAATAGGATATGCAGCTTCTTACAGACACTATTATAGCTGTCAACCATACCTTGATTTGGGTTGATGTTATTACCATAACCTGGAGCAGTATTATTTGCTCATTCGTATTTAAAATGTAATTATTTACTTCGTCTTAAGAACTGACAAGTTACAACTGTTTTATGCTACTCGTGTGTCTCAATACACGTCGGTACTCATGCAAACTCTACTAAAATTATAAAATCATGATAGCACAAAGAATACGTTGCGAAGTAATCAACATAAATATAAATCACATTACTGTAATCCCATGCTCAGGGAGCTTTTTTAAATAGTTAGGTAGGTACTTACGTGCTACAAGCACGCTTCTCGAAATAAACCGGCTGATCCCTCGTGAAACGATAACTGGCGTTTTGTAAGCAAAAATCTGGGTCACAAATCCGCATCAAAACTGTTTTAGCAAGTTATGATCCGGGAAATGAACCTGGACCATCTAACACGCTCGCTGTGTAAACATTTTAAATCCTAAGATATTTTTAATGTTTCGACCGTGGTTTCGGAATCATTCCGATGTAAACTGGAGAAACACTTATTGGATTGAGGAATAAAAAATAGAAATGTAATCAACCTGTGTCATGAGTGGACGGACGTACAGACATGATTCCGTGTTGACCTTTAGTGACGCTTTGAGTAGGTAGTAGGTACCTACTTAATCAATTGAGCTCCACTTTAATCTCTTTACCATGATGAAATGCTGGACTTCTGTAGATGTCCTGAAAGAAAGTGTTACCTAGGCCGGGGATCGAAAATAAATAAACAAATCAGAGTTAGAATTTTCATCCCTTCTTAACTATGTTAGACAATACCATTAGAAATTTTAACAGAAGCATCATGCAACTGAGTATAATGAAGCTTTAGGTTCTTCAGCTACAATGTGACCAAAAATAGCGATTGTAAAAATATGAAGCGCCGTGCGTCGAATGGTTCCAACCAATTTGTCACATTGACAAACAACTTCCCTGTTGTCAGCGCACAGCCGGCCACGCAAGTTCGGCGCTGACATCACGACGAGCCGAGTTACGTGATAAGTTCAATGATAAGCTACCTCGCGTTTTATTAATTCCATAGCTGTATATTCCTTCTCGAGAGCCCTAACACCAAAAAGGTCTAAAACCCCTTAGTTTATGGACTTGTGAGCATAACAACGGAATTTGCTTATTTAGTGCCATATACTTCAAAATTTAACCAAAAGCAGGGTATTTTCTGTATAAGTTAAACAATGACTTTGACTAGCACTATACATGCTCTAAAAAACTTCCTTACAAACTTAACTAATTGGTAAACGTTGGCTGATCACGATCTGAGTCGCCCACCGTACTAGCCACATGACATAGTGACCGTTCACCAACTGATTTACAGTCGCGCGCCTGTTACCATTTATTTCAATACGGACTTTTTTTAATTGCTCTGAAAGTACTGCAATCATCGGTGGGTTAAAATATACCTGCTGCTAGACAGAGGTTTTGTGACAGTTTCTGGTAACTGCTATCTATCTCTCGTCGTCATGATAACTTACGAGTATAAGGTTCTAGGAAGCTATTATTGCTATTTTTGAATTTATGCTCTTAGTGCGTGAGCGTTTTATACAAGATACTAACTTGTATTTTTTAACGGTAATGGATGACATAATCTTTGGTCAATTATAGAAACCTAAATTTTCACTTTTGTTATTGTCCAGAAAAATTTGGTTGAAGATCGAGTACAAACTAGTCGCGCAAAATGCTCTTTAGTGATTAAAATATGGGTCCCTTATTGACTAATAATGTGTAATGGTTTTCTAATGAACTTTTTAGGAAAATAAAATCTTTAAAAAATTATGTCATAACCATCCTAAATAGTGTGATTCACAAAATTCATCAGCGCAAATGTTATATACCTTTACCGAGCGACGTGTAGTCCAAAAGAAACTAAATTAAATATATCTTGTACCAAAAAGACACGCGAAAGCTTAAAGCTCCGAAGCAAGTTCCCGGCACTGGTCCGGTATTAATAGCGCGGACGTTTAATCAAGGTGGCGAGGAGGGTACTCGCAATTAAGGTACAGGTTGACAGCTGACAAATCGATGGTCGAGTTTGACGTACATATTGTACCATCAAGGTTTCTATACCTCTACATATAAGAGACGAGATTAATTACAGTTTTGAATCTGAAAGCGAAATTTCCTGATATTTCAGTCAAATTCTGGTAAATGCACGCAGTACTCAAATTATCTTACCCGGCAGCGCAATGGTTAATATTTCAGATCGTCGTGCGATGGGTCCTCGGTTCAATTCCCAGCGAGGATGAAATTTTAATAAGGAATTTAAATCTCTAGTTTCGATCTTGTAGTGTTTATGGGGGAAAAATGTAAATATCTTAAGTGGATATTTTCAAATTTCACACGTCTTCAGGAACATTATTTAACAAAAATATTCAGGCAAGTAGGTATTGTAGGGTAATTTTTATCACCGTGATTCCTAGATGCATTTCAAAAATACCTCTTGTTCCTTCTAATATTCGAACTCCGGTGTTCGTACGGAATACCCAGTCCAGGTTTACAAAAGCCTAAACTCCTGTCATCAGTCATTCTCAGTGGAAGCCTGCCTTATCCGTGTCTCAGATTTAGCGGAACGATTCGTGCGGCGCGTGATGCATTACCAGGTAATATTTCACCGTACGTATTAATATCTAGCAGGAGAAACGCAATGTTAATTAGCGCACTCCTAGAAACAGCCACTTTGTATCGGAAATGAATGGCGAGGTGAGCGGCCGCGCCCGGTATAGTTGGTTGTAGTCGTTAATTTATTGACTCGTTAAATATAATTTTATGAGAGTGTACCTACAAATCTGTTGTTTGGCTGGCAGTAATATTGACACAATACAGCCCTCGTGTTATAATACTATCCTGTCTGTCTCTCTGCAGATATGTCTGTCATTCTGACCACATCTGACCCACAACACTATATTATTAGGTGTAATTAAAAATAACATTGATAGGTGTGGTAGTGGTAAACTATTTAAGAACAAAACTAACTTGGCCCCATTACCCAAGTATAGGACGAGTAGTAGCAGCATAAAATTATGCACCTAGTCCTACATATAAATCTACACGTACTCTCATACCTGTATAACTCAGTCATGGCTCATAAAGAGCAACATAAGTATACCCTCCACATCGGCCTACATCCCGCGCACTCGCCTCCACGGTGGCCACTGAAACTATTCGTTTGTTGACGTGATAAATGTGCTCGTTTGTTATCCATGGCTAGTTTGTAAGGTAAAAAACATATTTTGTTGTATCCACGCTCGACCACCAATGAGACAACGCTGTCACATCGAGGTTGCTTTGTAGTCCGTGAAATATTCTCTTAGAATTATATGTAGGACGTAGATACTTTTGTGAACTAAGTATTTGGGGCGTTAGGTTACCTTAATTTGGATTTTAACTGTTACAAAGTTACCTACAGGACTTCAATTATAAACAAATATAATTAGTTTGAGTATCTAAATTAGCGAAGTAGGTATGTCTATAAAGTAAAAGGCCAAACGATTTGTACTTCACTAACTATACGTTCAGAACCTCCTGTTACGAAGCATTTGTACACTTATGGGTGTTAAATTTTCTCGCCCACTGTCTACTACTAAGTACTTACTACTTGTCTTTTGTTGAATGTTGCTCCGTCATCCACGTGGAAGTCAATGACACTCCTTTAAATTTATTGCCAACATACAAATCACGTTATGTTACAGAATTCAGCTATACCCAGTAAAAATAAATTACGGTTTTCGCTAACTTTACAAAATGTAACAATGGCTTCGACTTGTAAGCCTAATGAACATGTGCACTAGTAGGTACATGAACCGTATCCATTCTAGTCTCATCCATCTAAGACCATCAGTCACGATCGACAATTCGTTGGTCGAAAGCGCTTCACTATTCAGTATCTGTAATGTATAATCTAATGCACTATAATTAATCTCACCTTTTGGAAGACGAATAACGTATTGTTATAGTCTGTACCTCTGAGCCTGTTCCGACACTTACAAATGGCGAGTGTACAGTTGCCGGCATTAATCGACCACATCCGGAACAATCGCGCGTTCTGCACTAGATTTATTTCACAGTATACTCAATTAACCTGTGCTTCGATAAATCAGTCAGTGGTCTATTCTCGCGTCACAACTTTGTCGCATGGCTGTCGCACGGGAACTTGACAAAATGCCTGATTTATAGTGCACTCGCCGCCTGATTTACCAGCGATGAATACTGGGAGATTTTACGAGATTAATTAGTCGCGAGGTAATGAACTTATCACCCTCTTTGTGACCCATAATAAAATTATGGAGGTAATTTCATATTAATTTATTGTATGCGTAAAAGTGTGTAGATATATTTTTATGTTTTGATGATGCAGATGATCCTTATAGTTTTATTGGCTCCCATAAGTATGTGTTACAATTCCCGCGAGATCAAGAATACATACCTAGATCTATCGAAGCAAAGCGAGTGTGGGCCATTAGTTACGCATAAAATTAGCTTTCTAAAATTCTCCACGCAAAGTTTAACTTCGTTATTTTTTACATATATCCTGCATTATTATTGAAACGGGAAGCAAAGTTGCACCATTTACCTACGTACAAATGCATAGCTACATATTGAATTCATCTCCTGTCGCTTATCCCACGCGGTCGGAAGATGCACCGGGCGTAATGCAAAACATAAACTAAATATAAATAGAGTGCACTAGAAAGATTAATTCCTGTCATTCTGAGTGGCCAGGTAATGTGTTTGAAGAGGAGTAGGCGACGATTGCTCGTGATGAGGTAAATTAGTGGTAATAGTCGTTCATGACGAAATATGGAACGACTACCTCGTATCTCTTCTTGACTCTTGACAGCTAAATTATTTGGAGTAACCTGTTCTACGTAATTTCTGTAAAATATTGTTATGGAGGTGATCATGTAGGATGTGTTAGAAGTTATCGGCTTTTCAGATTGAAATCGGTTATTTTAAAAGACATAAGTAGGATTTTATTGGAATACATGAGTATACTGACTTCAAACTCAGCAGGTATAGGTAACTCTTTACTTAATATCAGCTGGTTTTCCAAAAGCCAAATTAACCATTACATAAAAATTAATAAATCAACAAATATTGACTAATTTTGATGGCAGAGATAAAAGAAATCCTTTGATACTCTTTGCATAACATGGAAATTTTAAAAAGGCATCTTCTATTGCAATATTTATGGATTTAATTTATACGAAATAGATTAAATAGAATGAATTGTTTATAAAATCGTCGACAGGCAAACAAACCACAAACACTAACATGTAATATCGGTATTACCTGGCCAATGAAAATAGCGAGCACTCTCGTGCTTTTTCTTCTGTACACGAGCTCAGTTTAAACGTCGGGATAATTTATAGTGGTCGTAAACCTATGTCCGCTTTTAAGTCTGTATGAAATAATATGGTTCTGACGTACGCGGGTTAGTACGGGCTCATCACTCAGTGGTCGGAGATCAAAGAGCCGGCTCTCCACTCTCGTTCAATTGTTTATTTTGATGACTTTGTTGCGATGAACGAGGTACATTCTAATGGAGTTGGAGACGCACCTAATCTTGACGCGGTGAATGACGGATAGGTAATGGGTATATTGGACGCGTCGACAGTTATTATTTTGATGTTCTTCACTAGGAACTAGTCGTCCACGAGGTCATTTTAACGATTTGTAATTATTTTTATCTATGTATTCATTCAATTCTTTGTATTTCAATATCATGTGATCAGGTGCTGTTGAGGTTAAACCTACCTTAAACAGTTTTCCATCAACCTCAAATAGAGAGACTCCTAAAAAGGAATGACGACAGTATGAACTCAACGAAAATCTTATAGGTAATGTAATTAAAGAATGAACACAACTGCCAAATGTTATGCGCTGAATTGAACGTCATAAAGTCATCTGAAAATATATAAAATAAATTGTTACCACAATAGCTCAAAGTTGAAACAAATCTTTTCAAAAGAGACCGACACGACACGAAACTACAATCTAAATCTTCTCCGATAATATCGCGTAGCCACACTAATACAGCAAGCAGAAATATATTTTGCATTTCATTGCCTCTAAGGTGCTAAACGTCAATTAATGCGCCGTGTGTCGCCTTTGATCGTCATCGGGCGCATCAAAGCAAAGCCCTGGAACTGACTCATCCAGATCAAAACTTATTACGTCTCCAAATAATCTCGCTAAGCTCATACACGCGCCTTACAGTACCATTCACTTCCACGTGAATGTATTAAACAGTCACCTGTCGCTCTAAACAAGGTTTAATGATTTGACAGATGTGGTGGGTTTGAACCGAGTTCGTGTTCGCTTCTGGGAAGTCTCCACCTGGCTACAGTTGAATTTGATCTGAAGCTTTGGGATTTATCGTGTCGATGCCTAAGAGTAGATATGTTTAATTGTGTCTGCAAAATGTATTTACAAACAAGTAACTCGAAACTACTTACTACTAGGTATTTACTTTGATATGATTTTTAATGCTTTTAGGACGTCAAACAACTATGACAACCAACTATGATAACCAACAAATATGTCAACTGTTTACCTTGTCTAAGGGGTCAGCGAAACTAACCTAATGAGCATTTCTTAAGATGCCTGTTAATTCAAGCTCTTTAATGGGTACCTGATGTGGAAAACTAAGAGATCAATGGTCTGCCTGATCGTCTTGTTTAACATAGAAACAGAGTACTTTCTACAACATCGTTTTCCAAGAGCGATGCTGGTGCATTATCAAATGCAGCGTGGATTCGGTATATTCCTGTCCAGATGTCATCACTAAAATTTGAGTGACCTGAAGCGGTTGACACAGCCAGCGTCCCATGCCCACCGGATTTATAAATGAGAAATGCGCAGTCGAATAGTTGTGACATCAATGTTGGAGAGAAATAGGTTTACGACGTGAACATGCTGGATATTTAATGGCTTATACAAAATGTAAATGTATTTTATAACATTCGTAAATATTTATTGCGAATTTGTTTCTGTATGTCCTGTGGCACGTGAGAAATGAAAACACATGGATTTTACTTTGTTCCACGGGTCAGATTTACTTAGTATTTAATTCCAGAGCATAAAGCACATAAAAGCCTAAGGTGCAAGCACGAAAGTGAAGTCATCTAATTACTGACTGCAACTCGCCTACTAGTACTTGTTTCACATTCATCAAACAATATAAGAAGGTAGGAACAGTGATAAAATAGTTTTCAGTTTTCCCCTGATATTATGACGTTTCAACAATAAGACGGAATGCCACAGATCTATCAAGTGATCCGAAATGAAATCTGGAAAGCCGGACTTGCACCGAGCTTTGTGTAGGTGTGACGGAGATTGTCAGAACAACAATAGCGGGGAACGAACAATACGTGGTCGAAACAACCGGACTCTTTGTTGGGGAATATCAACATCACCAAGATTATATTATTAGCGCAGAAGAGACAATGCATTGAGAGGTCCAAATACGCTTCATGCTATGACTTCACGTAAAAAGTCTTCAATGCTGGACCTCGTAAAATTGACATTTTATTACATTAGTCTATGTTATATGCCAAGCCCAACGCCGACTCTCGTTTAAAATCATTAGCCGACAATAATTTTAAGTCTGATCGGAGGCCTTCTACTATGTTAACTCTTTTCAATTAAGACAAAAAAAATATAGTTACACAGTAACCTAATAATAAAACACAAATTCATAAAAATTTTGGTGACTGAGGTACATGTCCACATCAAAGGACATAATATAAATTACTAGAAGACCGGGCAAACGTTGTTCTGCCATATATTTCCACATCAAATATTACCGATTTAGGAGGAGTTCAGTGACAAACACGTACGCTGTCTTTTTATATAAATTAAGATAGGCTGAGATAATACAAACATGATATGAAACAAGTTAATAAGAAATTAACCACTCGTAGAGTTGTTTATTCTTTGAACCGTTCGGACAGAATGAAAGGTGCCTCGGTGCGAATGAAACATACCTTCCCGGACAATAGCGGTTTAATATGGCGATTTACCCTAAACACCAGTATTGTGCATACCTTTGTTATTTTAATGCAAAATCGCCGCTAACCCAACTGAATAGAGTATCATTCGTGATATTTTGTACAATAATTAATTAAATCTGATTAATTGTTACGTGAGAGTTGTAATGAGTTTGTATTTCTTGACTAACGAACAATAGAAAGGTGATGGATCCTTTGCATTTATGTTTCATAGACAATATTATAAAAAAAGAACAGTCGTAGACTATTTCAGTGTTTTTAAAGTTTATGTGGTTTTTAGAGAAACTTGACAAATGTCCCAACAGTCGAATTTTGAGTTAAAATTATCGATGTTCCCTGACAAGTCCAGAATAAACAAGCTTTCGAAATCAGTCCAGCCGCAGGGGTTCAGGTACACATTCTTTGCAGAAAAGACATAGATACCTATATTTAAGATGAGTCGTATGTTTTATTGTCTCCCGTAGGCCTACGTCAATAACTGTCATCTAACGATAAAATCGGAGACTAACAGCTTAACGTGCCCTACGAAAGCCAGAAATGCCCGTAGTGGTCGCTCACTCTCCACCTATCCACAGTTCCTTAGTGTCCTCCATTACTAAATCGATGAAATGCGCGGTCTATGAGTGCTCGAGTAAAATGATTATTATTATGAAAGTTGAGGAACTAGTTACACCGCTTAGCAACAAGACAATCAGTCGAATGCTTTTTAATATAGGACATAATTTAATGCTAAATTGTCTAGTCCGTTGATATTAACTTATATACTGATCCACTGTGAGGCAATTATTATCATGATAGTGTAGGTATACGTATATAGTCAAATAACACCATTGCGCAAGGTTTGTTGTAAAACACCCATATATTTGTTACGCAGATATCTTTTTATTTATTGACAAGGTAGCTTTATGAATTTTGGAGATCCTTAATTAATATTTCGTTTAAAGTCTAGTTCATAAATTTTCTCGTTACACATAAATGAAAGTAATAAACAATATTTGAGTTCAGTTTTTCGTCGTCAAACACTGGTTCAGATATCGAATCAGTAAATGATCCAGGAATATAATAAATGTAGTTGCTGTACTTTACCTACGGGCATATCTGTATCAAATATGGAATGGATGTCGCACAGATAGTAGACAAGAACATTTATTTTAATATGAAATTGGAGACATCAGGTGTGTTCTTTTCCACCTTACTCTATAAGTATTATACATAGTTAGACCATTTCAAGAGATTGTCGTAAATTTTCATAGGTATATTATAAGTAGAGTCTAGTACCGACAGAGTTTCAAAATCACGGAACCCTTACGTATAATTTCCTCAAGATTGATCCAATCTCACACACCTACATTACGGGCATAATTCCACCTTCTCACAATAAACAAACGAGCGGGTTCGCGCTTTATTTATTAGTATAATATAATTATTTTCATTCGACGCGCGATAAACGCATGAATCTGTTTAGTTTATGTGGAAATAGTAACGTTAATAAAATACTAATCTTGTGGCGTCATGTTTGTTAGGTAACGGTATTACAACTTATTTTTTGATTAGGCTTCGAATACAATAAGAGAAGCTTCAGGTGACTACTGACTGGCTTTTCGAAAGGATTACCTATTCATTTATACTAAAGAGCAAGGTTGTTGTCGCAATTCAAGCAGAACTTCTGCCTGACTAAGAGTCAAGCATTGGTCACTCCTTTGGTGTTTACCATTTTGAAGATCGTGCTTTTCTGTTCGACTTAATAAGAAACCACTTTTCGTGTTGCCTGTACCGGTGTGAAGAGAAAGTGCGGGCGGGTGGTGCGGGGGGAGAACATAAATTGCTGTTGATTGCTGCCAATTGGCGCAATAGAGCGCGCGCGCAGCGAGGTGCGGCCAGCCCAGCCATGTAGTGTTATGTGACATAATACAAAAAAATAACACTATTGCACTTCATGATACATTTGATGTTGCCATTCTCACAATTACTTGGTTATGTCTCGCATTAGCCTATAAAAAGACTTCTGCCAGAAAATCTGAGATATAGAAACTGAGGTTGATTGGCATGGAATTTGATATGAGATATTGATTGTGACTAAGGGCGCCTATCCCATTACGGACTAGCAGAGACCATAATTAGTTCTCTTCTCTTCACTAAGGAATCCAAAATCATACATCACGGTGTTCTAACGCGGTGTGCCGAAGTAGAGCAGAGAATATTAAAATTCAATACAGGTTGCACATAAATGAAGCTTTTTTTAACAGCTACGACACTTTTCTTAGGCTTAATCACTAAAGGATTGTCCGTCGTGTTCCGATTATGGCTGCAGAGACAGCACTCTCTCTCTTCTTTTTCTCTATACCTCTGTCTTCTTCGTAGCCAACATATCTGCGATCTTTTTTTGTTTCCTAGGACACACGATAAATTTTATCGCGGTTATAGGTTCACTTAGGATAAATTCAATACTTTTTAACTAATTTTCCGCGGGCGAAGCCGCAAGCGTTGTCTAGTATAAAATAATCTCTATGATAACCCACATACACCTTTATAACCCACACGTCCATACCGAGAGTTCATAGACCTGTCGACGGATGCTTCCAATTGAGAGTGCAATAAAGGTGCGTTTAACTCGCGACCCGCCTTGAACTTGCAAGGGCGATGACTTGCTGATACGCGTCTCCGAGCACGGGATTATGACCCTTACTGGAATGGGGCGGATTAATTGATGGGCGAGACAGGTGATTGGGGTTTATTACTAGTTAAATTAAAGAGTTATTATTGTTGGTTACTGCCTCCATAGGGGCTTTCTTGAACTGCTCCCATGATGACGTGAGTAATTTTCGATTTTAATGATTTGATACGAGATAAAAAGCGTTTCATAAAAAAGAAAACTTACTAATCATATTGGGGCTTTTTGAGAAAAATAATTATGGAAGATAAGGGAGTGAGTATGGTGCCGATTTTCAGACGTCGTACACCATCGACAACTTCATGTACAACTGACAGGTGTTGTGTAGGCTTCCAAAAGGAAATTTAACTACACCTTCATTGCGTGAAACGCACATTGACCGGCGGCTTGCGTCGATCCTAATAATAGGTGACAGTTATTAAGCCATGTACACAATACACTTATAATAACTTTTGAATATTAGAGGTGAGTGCATGATTTGAGGTCAAGACCAAGGTTTGACTAAGGCCAATTCGAACCTCTAGAATATTACAGCCCTACGAATATTTAAGTGAATAAAATGAAACATTTACGAGCTCGTCAGTACCAATCAACAAGGCAGGTCTACCACCTTTTATTGTCGCTTTCATCCCGGTGTCCGGTTGCTATCCGCGACGCAATTGCCTTTTATATCCTTAATGCCCTATGTACATCCCAGACTATTCAAAAACGAATCGTTTTACACTACAATAAAGTACTATTTCGGCTGCACTTGCCCCGTGGTACTAAAAAACTGACATACTGGAAACTAGCACTCGAAACGCAACATTAAGTTAGCGGCATTAAGGTGTAAATTAAATGATAAATATCTTATATTAGTGATGTCCAGCAATTACGGAATGCTAGTATCAATTTAGATAAGGTATTCTTTATGGGAACGTTAAAATGTTCTCTGACGATATGTACCTAGTTCAGGGATTGGTCAATTACGAGTATGGTACACTGTAAAATATGGAATTTTTACCTGATGGGAATACATATTGGTTACTCCCTTGAGATTAAAAATATTTATAACATGATATTTTTATTTGCATACCTACCGCAGATTCAGACCCCGGAGATGATTGTTCATTATGATTCTCTAGCTCTTTCCTTACCTTACCTACCTACAAACGTATTCCAAGCAAATACAATACACAACTTTTACTACGAGGGTATTCTGTTTTGCTTTAAAAATCGATTGTACCTACCTACTACCTACACGTAAAAATCGTAAAGCCACAAAGCTAGCTAATTTCAAAGCCGACGAAAACAGCTCCCAATATTTGACCAATATCGCCGAAAAACTTTTTCTATTCACCATATGACCGATGGATACATCGCAGAAACGGTATCCACTGAAGGTTTTTCTCAATCGATGTGTATAAATTGTAGTAAACGTACAGCGATGTATAGTGATTCTGGTATTAACTCAGTAAGGGGAGGTAGGGTAAAATAGCAATGGTCCAGTAATAGTCGAAGTTGGTTTTTAGTTAGTTTTTCATAGCGTAGTGTAATGGCCGCGTGTTTGATGTACGACCAGAATGACCACATTACTGAGTTAGCGGGATTTATGCGATTTTTTGTTTGAGTACTCTGCTATGTAAGTGCCGAGTAGAGTTTGTATAGAATTGGTGTTTTTTTGCGCAAAGTAAATTTTTACTAGCGGGTTTGAAAAATTCATAGTTTACGAACGAGCGAGGTTATGTATATCAGCAATATCTACAAGAGTAACTGATATTTAGTTTCATTTGTAAAGCCATTTTGTTAATTATTTTATACACATTTTTATCTCAAAAGGAACTTTGATAGAGCACGACGTCATTTTATATTTTAAATCTTTTATGCGCATGACCTACATAACTAGGTACTATCTTTTGAACGGACGGTCATAATTTGTCATATTTCGACTTTGGATTTTCCGAGTTACATTTAACTTGAAATTCATTTTTCATGATGGTTTGGATTCTTCCTGTCTTAAAATTCTTTTTAATTTTTTGCTTATTACAAAATATATTTGTTTCTGTATATTTTTTTGATTTCAGTTAAAGAATTTGTTACCTATGTAAAAATAACATTGCTTGCATCGTCAAGATCATTTTAATGTAGAACAAAAAAAATTGGTTGTAAATAAAGTCGTTTAGGCTCATGCCCAGCAGCAGTCCATGTGAATGCTCCTAGAATTAACGTCTGAAATAAAAGTGGGCATATCACAAGATCTGCGAAAGCGATGTGACCGGAAATTAAGACACGAGCGCCCTCTGCAGCCCCCTG